>JAPYZD010005638.1:0-17904 GCA_030522725.1 Ichneumoninae sp. B BG-2022a | reverse complement strand
CAAGGGGATGAGGCTTAAAATCGGGGGCGGTTGGCCGAACATTTTTTATCCTTATTTTTTTTTTTTTTTTGTTGTTGTCATGAAAAAATATAGGGTAGAGCGAGGTAAAATGGGACAACGGGGCAAAACCGGGTTTTTGGGCAAAACGTCATTTTCCAATAATTTTTGGATGCCGAATTCGCCTTATCGGATACATCAGGCTTTTCTGCCCAGTTTTGCCACCTTGTCCGATCTAAAAATGATTGGAAAATTTAGTTTTGCCCAAAAACCCCGTTTTGCCCCGTTGCCCCATTTTGCCCCGCTCTACCCTATATATATATACATGCTGCGCTGTATCCACATTCGTATTTTATATTGTGTTCCTTTGGTTACATTTTCTATATTCTTTATTTGTTGTACTTTGGCTTGCAGCGCATTTTTTATCATTGATATATTCATGTTCTGACCAATAAACGGATCGGTCCGTTTATTACAGCAGATCAACGGCAGAACCCCGTTTATCCGAGGAAATGTGGTGAGAGCGTAGGTCGGTTAAGTGGAATCCCGGATAACACGGATAACATACTCAATTCAAAGTTACTTGCTACTATAATGTATTTAAATTGTCCGTGTCTACACTTCGGTTGATCAAAATTCGGATAAGCGAGGTTCTACTGTATCTATAATGGACTCTATCTGTAATCTCACCTGTAGACTCCGTAGTGTTTTCCGCTGGCTCGATCTCCGCATATTGAACACAAGTGTTTGCTGCCCGATAAGGGATGATTCGGCGGATAGGGTGAGCCCGCTCCGGTCTTGCTCTGACCACTCGGAGAAGTGCTCAGGAGACTGCTGTGGCAACCGACTGTGAAGGATCTGAAACACGGGGGAAAAAATCTATTGAAGATTCTTCGTCCAGACAACGGCGATTTTGCAGATCGCGTCAGAGACGGAAAAATTACTGTTCGATGTGTTCGAAATATCCGGAGGTTCGAACGTCAGAGAATGTAGTACAGCATCAAATATAACGGGCGAACGTGCGCCGATTCTAAATTTGCATCGTTGCAGCCTCCGACACCCTCGCTTTTGCTTTTCGTTCTAGAAATAGTTAACGATGTATACCCGACTCGTTTATACCCTCGCGCTCTGTTCGAGAATGTTCGGGCGATCGTATTCACGGTCTGTTATCGATGAAAGAATATTATTCGCGGGCCGCTTGCAAATTTTCTTTTCCATTAGTGAATTGCCCTTCATTGATGCTTGATCCACTTTCCAATAGCAACTGTATTTGGATCGTTAAGCCGTTAACGACCTGGTCCGTAACCGCACCAGGCTACCGGTATCATGAACCATGAACCTTGTGTCATGAACCATGAACATTGTATCATGAACCATGAACATTGTAACATGAACATTGTAACATGAACAATGAAACTTGTACCATGAACCATGAACCATGAACCATGAACCACGAACCTTGTACCTTGTATCGTGAACTATGAACCTTATATCATGAACCATGAACCTTGTCTCATGAATCACGAACCTTGTCTCATGAACCATGAACCTTGTCTCCTGAACCATGAACCTATACCATGTAATGAAGGGTACTTTAACTGCCCTCTGCTTCCCGATACACCCAGTTTCGAGTTACTGCACTGAGAAGGATATAGTAAAAACTACCAGTCATCTAAGAAAAATGATAATAGCTCATGGTAGTACGGCGCCAACTATGGCAGAACGTCCCAGATTTTCCAAGAATTTTTATCATACTATCTACGAAAAATTTACATAAATCCCGTACTTCCTGTTATCGGTGGCGTCCTAGTTCCGTACTACTATGTGCTATAGTAATATCTCTCGAGCGATACAGTAATATTTCCTAGATCCTTCTCTCAGTGTATGACCTCATCGTTTCGCTCGTATGCTCGTATGAAAAGCTCCCATTCATTCGTTAAACGCTTTTTTTTAATTAGTAAATTGCCTCTCATTAATGCTTGGGCCGAGAGAAGGAGAAGATATTATCATAGCACCTGTAGTAGGGAAATAGAGCGCTACTTATGGTAGGATGTACCGGATTTATAAGAATTTTACGTAGATGTTGTGGTAAAAATTCTTGGAGAATTTGAGACTTTCCGCCTTAGCTTGGATGATCGGTAGTTTTTACTAGATCCTTCTCACACTGTGGTCCGCTTTGCTATAGCTGTTCTATTCAGAACATCCAGGCATTGATGAAAGGTACCCTAACGGGAGCTTTCTTACCAGAACTCACGCGAGCTGCTCTCTACCGGACAGTCCGCCAAGTTTCTAGTTGCCATGAGCTCGTTGTTTCGCTCGTAAGAAAAGCTCCTATTACCTCGTTACATGGTTTTTTTTTGTTAAATCAGTAGATTGCCCCTCAGTAATGCCTGTTTTGCTATAGCAGCTCAACTCGAACCGTCAAGGCAGCAATGAAGGGACATTTTCCACAAGAGTACATGCATAAAAAAAAGTCTATTCACTGGCTTTTTCGTCTGCCTAACTTTCCATGCATTGATCGCTCTACCCTATGAGCTTGTCCTCTCGTTCGTAAAAATGAGCTCCTGTTAACTAGTTACACGGTGCAGGGTAACGATCGAAAATCAACGGTCTAGACAGTCTACTCTTTCCCATAGGGTAAAGACCCTTTTTGTTTTGATTTGTTTTATTTTCTATTTTTTTAACTTTGTTTCACAACATTAGTTTCGGTACTGCGAAACATGGACAAAAGCTGCGTCAGAGGCACATAGAAAGACCACGATATAGAGGGATTTTAGTCTCGCAATTTGCGTGACCTCACGAAATCACACTGGGAGTGACCGGACGTTCGTACTCACACATCGTCCGGTAGAGCGACTTTGTTTCTACCTCGCAAATGGCAGAGTCGCGTGACACGGCCGACTCGACTCTACTCGACTAATGGTATACACTTTTTAAGAGACGTCAGAAAGAGTTGTGTATGCCACTTTTCGGGACACTCGAGCGGCTCAATGGATTCTTCCGAAATCGTCTTCGTACAGCATGTTGCGATGTCGCCGGAGCTTTGTATAGAGCAGAGCGGGGCAAAACGGACCAGTGTCCGCTTCAGCCAACACTTCTTTTCTTCCATGACCGGCAAAACGTTTGCATAAAAGTGGACCATTTTGCCCCGCTACTTGCATGTATAGTGACTCATTTCGAAGAGATCTCCACAGCGCGCCATTGAAATTAAATTAGAATTGTATTTATTTCGACTCACCCCGGACTGTTGGGTCCCGAAGGACTGAAGTTTCCAGGATTTATGAGACTGGCGGTGTCGGGTTTCATGTCCAGTGGACTCTGCGGGCCCACCGAGGACATCGACATGTTGCTGCTGTCCAGACTGAGCCCTGAAACACGTCGAAGAGCAAAAAATAATTAATTTAAGCAATCGCAGACGTGCAAATACGATTATATTATATTATATTATATTATATTATATTATATTTTCACTTTTTCTATGCGATACTTGGTTGATCTTAAAAGGCATCGCAGAAAATGCAATCTTTGAGTATTTTTTCCATACTGGAAAAAACAATGTTATAATACATTTTTTTAAATCTTCTTTTCCGCAAAGAAATCATGTGTTTTTCGTTCACTTATTTTTATATTTGGGATCTTCTCCATTGCAAAAAAAAAATAAATAGATTAGGGTGCTGTTCACGATCAAAGCGAACGAGATCGTTTTATCCGTACTGGAAGAAACAACTTATATTAAGGAAAAAAAAGATTTCTTCCTCTCCGGAGAGAAATAATTTTTTATAGTTTCCTAACTTTGATATTTTGGATCTTATATTTTGGGGAGGAAAAAAGAACGTGGTCACGATCAAGGCGAGCGAGACGGTCGTGTGTTCCATCCTCCATCGAGAAACTCGCAATAAAGATTTCATCTCTCGCATCTCCTTCGAAGCGCTCACGTAATACAAAGACTTGGGATAGTTTCGCGGTAATCTATCGGCCGCAATCGTGCGGAACGATTTACAGTTACGGGAAGGAGTACTTCGCGCAATACACAGATATACGCAGCTCGCACATAACCGTGTTCGAGGAAGCGGGATGAAATAGCGAGAAACGGAGGGGCGAGGAGGAGCGGTTTCTGCACGTGAAGCGTACGCCACGTGCGAGGAGAAAGAAATGACCGAGTGCAGATTGTCGATCGCGCGTTGGGATCCCCATCGATCTCTCCCGCGGTATATTAAACCCTCGTTCGAGACTAACGTGCGATAGAGCCAAAGATCGATGAGATGGGAGTACGTTGAGGAGGGTGGGGCAAAGTGGACCAGCGATTCGCTTAACATTATCGACTTGCGCAACATATATAAAATGTATTTAAGACCAAAAAAAAATAAACACCATTATGGGCAGAAAAGAAAATGGGGCAAAGTGGACCAGCCGAGCGATTCGCTTAACATTATCGACTTGCGCAACATATTTGAAATGTATTTAAAACACAAAAAAAAGAAACACCATTATGGGCAGAAAAGAAAATCGGGCAAAATGGACCGTGCCTCAAAGTTTCATCATATTCATAGCTGTTCAAGAAAAATCCATAAAAATACGTCCTGTGCAACAGGCTGGTCAGTGCCTGGAATGCGCTGCCGGAATAAGCGAATGCGCATTCATAGACTTTGAGAAAGTCGACCAATTTAAGAATAGACTGGACTCACATATGTTTGCGTGACAATCAGTTATTAACAGATGCGGATTTTATAACATAAATTTTAACAATAATAACAATAATAATAATAATAATAATAATAATAATAATAATAATAATAATAATAATAATAATAATAATAATAATAATAATAATAATAATAATAATAATAATAATAATATTTCGGACCGAGTCCATTTCGCCCCACGGTCCCTCCCGCTCAGGTAAATCCAATAACCCATTATAGCGTGAATCGCGGCGATCGGCTTTCGAGTACACCGATTGGCGGCGTGTCGAAGACGCAGGGTCAACCGGCCAAGGCGGTTACGCACACGACCGGACAAGAAGCGCGATTGTATCGCATTTATCATAGCACGCCTTCCCGCGCACGAGCCGAGAGTATAAGATCATTTCTCTTGTCCGATGACGCAACGAGAGACTTTTTCTGTGCGATAATACATCCTACACTAAGCGTGATTCCATCGCGCCTTCTCCGTGAACGCGTACGCGACGCAATGTGCAAAAATCAGCTATCACGACACTCTTTGCCGAGCTGGGGGCAAAATGGACCAGTGTCCGAAGTGGGAAAACAGACGTTTTTTTATGCCCCACAACAAAAAATGACAAATGAGGGAGGGACCATTTTAACCCGCGCGCATCCCACAACGAATGTACTTTTTTTAGATAGATAGTTAGGTTTCTATTGGATCGAGGGATAAATTCCCTAAGGACCGGTGCGATACAAGCGATCTAGCAAAAATATGGATTTGGTAGCGAAGCAGGCGTAAAATAGTAATAATAATACAGTAAAAATTGTAATTAACTTACAATATAAAAGAATATTGTTCGAAAATTTATGAACGGTATGGGAAGCTTATTTACATAAACTGTTTTCGAAAGTTCAAAGACATTTGCATTGCAATTTTACAGTAAACCGTGTATTTTTAATGAAAATCTTTGTAAATTTCAGGCACGAAATTTGTAACTTTAACATCTGGTATTTTTATTTTACAAAAAAGTACGTTGATGTTCAATAAATGTAAATGTAAGCAAATCTCAAGCGCCGGTACATTAAAGTAACAATTTATTTTTACAGTGTAATAGTAAAAACACTATTATATAATAAAAACACTAAATAGTAGAAACCCGCCTCGACCCGTTTCCGAGAGATTAGGGGCTGACAGAGGCGCCCTTTAAAAGTACATTGCATTAAACGTGATCTACATTGACGGTGTCATCGATTGCCGTGTGAATTGATCTTCGGAAAAAAGTGCTTCAAAAAAACGGAAAATAAAAAAACCACCTTGGCTGAACGATGGGAGTGGCCGAGAATGGGTAAAAAAAGGGCGGAGGTGACCGAGTGCGTGGCTCTGACAAGACAAATGACATTTTAATAATTCCCTGACACAGTGACGTGTGTCAAAGCGGCAGTCGAGCAGCACGAGAGACGTCGGGACACGGGATGCTGTTCTTGTTAATAAACTCGCTTGTTGGTACTGCCAACGAGAGACGAGCGACGCATGGATTTGTTCATGCGACGACTTCGGAAAAGAGAGGTAAGTAACGACGAGGAAAAAGAGGCGTCGTACGAGCGGGAGTTCCGATGCCCACTGTGGATTCGCCGCGTTGAGGACGCCTCAAGTGCATCGGTAATTGCATTTTCTGACGTCACTGGCGAACGCGAGTGTACTCGGACGTGCTGCTGACCGGTGCGAATGCGGGCCATCGTGTGGCTACGACTGTGTGTTGCGTACGCTGTGCGAACGCCATTAACTAAACTTGTGGTAAGTTATGTACGTGTCAGGGTCCGGGGGCTGTAAAATGCGCAGCAATCGCTGAGTGCTCCGCTGCAGATTGTGATTTATGACCGAGCGGGCTCTCCGGCTAATGCGACGAATTGGGCTATTATTTTTACGTTCGATGGCCGCGCCGCGCTTTGACGCAGAATGCACTCGAGCGGGCGAACGCCTTCACCGTCGTGTCGGCCCGTACGGCACGTACGGAATAACATGAAAAAATAACACACGTCGAAAAGACATGCGAAAGTAACGTACGTCTAAATAACATGCAAAAATAACATACATCGAAATAACATGCAAAAATAACATCGAACTGACATACCAAAATAGCATACGTCGAAAAAACATGTAAAAATGACGTACATCGAAATAACATGCAAGAATAACATACATCGAAATAACATGCAAAAATAATATACATCGGAATAACATGCAAAAATAATATACATCGGAATAACATGCAAAAATTACGTGCGTCGAAATAACATGCAGAAATAACATCAAACTGACATACCAAAATAACATACGTCGAAATAACATCCAAAAATAATATAGGTCGAAAAAACATTTAAAAAATAACATACGTTAAAATACGCTTTCGACATATGGTGTTATTTTTGTGCAGTGTTATTTTAACATTGGCCTCATTTACACGAACGATGTTTCGACTATACGTTGCGAAACTTCGATTAATGACAAAAAAAATAGGAGTCATGGCGGAAGCCCTTTTAATGACAAAAGAAACGCTGTTGTTGATAATGTAGCGTTAAACTCACACTCGGAGTCTCATGAGGTATGCGCATACAAAATTAAGCCGTTCCGGATAATTCTCACGCGAGCAGACACCGCAACAGCTGACGCTGCGGAAGGTCAGAACAATCAATAATACCGTGAATATAATCACCCACGGGAGGAAAAAAATAAAATAAAAATTAACCGCTCGAGAATTCAGTCACGCAGAGTCGGCACATGTTTATTTTAAGTTCGACTCGCTGAAAGTTGTGATACGCGTTCTCGTGACCCTGAAGTTGCGGGAGAAAAAAAAAGAAAAAAACCTGATTAAATTTACCTCTCTAAGCAAAATCCACGAGGACGCGAAGATGCGATGAAAACGAGTTTCATTTTCCCGCTCCGTGGAAACATTTTCCGAGCCGCTGGGGCCAAGGTGAGAGAATATGAAGAAAAAAAAATGAAAAAAAAAAAATGAGAAAATGATAGTGCAAAAATGTTTTCGACGGGCCTCGGAGCCGCGTAGGCTGCCGGCAGTGCGCAAGGCCACGCGCGAGTCGACTATCTACTTAACTATACACTTATATATCCCACCGTGCGTCGACGTCTCGGCGGTCCGATAGGTATATATCCGCGACCCAACGGCGGGCACCTTGACCACGCATAAACATGCGCTGGTGCAACGAACGAGCGCTCTCCCGGTTATATTGCTCCCAAAGAACAGATGCTACAACGCGTACGCTCGATATATATTTATGCTACCCGAGAATATATATACGTGCATATACATGCACATAAATAAATAAATATATATATATGTGTATATAGATGTAGACACATTCGATGGAACGAGTCACCAGCCGACAGAATTAGCCAAGAACGCACTCACACACCCAGAAGCGCATGTACAACATTGAAATGCCGGCATGTTTCTCTACATGACATTTTTTTAGTATAATGCGATTAGAGTAGGACCGCGATTATCCGAAACCGTCGGGATGATCGAGGTTCGGATGATAGAAATTTGGATGATAGAAATTTGGATGATAGAAATTTGGATGATAGAAATTTGGATGATAGAAATTTGGATGATAGAAATTTGGATGATAGAAATTTGGATGATAGAAATTTGGATGATAGAAATTCGGATCATAGAAATTCGGATCATAGAAATTCGGATCATAGAAATTCGGATCATAGTTTGTTTTATTTTGTTTTTTTATATTTATTGAAAGAAAAAAAACGAAAGTTTATGTTTATGCAAATTTGTCGCGCTGAATAATGTATTGGTATTACGATATTGTAACAATATGGTGGTGGTGGATGTGTACGAAGAGATCGGGCCCAGACTCAATACAGTATGCAAATGTTATACATTGACCGGAGAGAAATAATTTTGTTCAGCATGCGTCTGTTTGCATTTTTATTTCGCAATTTTGTATTTATATTTTTATTTTTTAATTATTTCTAGTTTCGCCATACAGAGGCACTGTGGTCCGGTTTGAGTCAGCGCGGATCCACTCGAAGAAAACGACCTACACCAACGACGCCTCGAGTGCGCCGCGTTTACGAGTGAGAAATCCGGGGGAGGACAACAGTATTTTGCCTACCGTAGTGCGAAAATATTGAAGCGACGAAGGTCACGTTTGGGCGTCGAACGAAAATTTTGTGTCCAGTCGTTGGTAATACCGCGTGTTATTTAAATGGTCCGTTTCTGTTCTTGGTTACATTCGAGATGAATTCCAAATGCATGTGAGACGTATCACACATGTTCATCAACCCACTTTCCTGCGTTCCTCAATTCTTACGTTTATGTCACTGGCTGCGTTTTAGATAAATACCAAACAAAAATTAACAAAAAAATTCTCTGTAACGTCACTTGCGGTTTAAAGATCTCACTATTATCCATTAGTAATTCATTATGTAATCAATTTTTTTCCAACTGTGTCAAGTGCTGTTTTATAACTAAGAAAAACATAGACGAAGTCGCTGATAATTCGAGAAATTCATCAAATCTTTTTCTTACCGACCGAATATCCTCCCCGATTTTCAGGTCAGACATGAAATGTTAGTGAAAATTATTTCGGAGCCAGACATCCACCGGCTGGACTCGTCCCGAACAAGCCCGCTTCTTGATAATGCATTATCAGCTCGAAAGAGCACTCCGTATCTTATACAACGTACAGAAACGATCGCGACTTCGCTTTTTTTTCACCGAGCCGTAACGCATATACTTTCATAATAGATTAGCTCTGAGTCAATCACGCCGCAGAAGCTCGCGAGAGAAACAGAGCGAAGGAGAAATAAAACGAGAACGCGGCTCCATTAACCGTTCTGACCCTGAAAAAGCTTCTTTTTTATCATTTTTTTTCTTTTTTTTCTTTGCTCCTGTGACATATAGCTCACACGGACTCGTACTGCAAAAACATTCCTCTCGCATTACCGCCACTTTTTCCTCATTACGACAACGAGGAATTCATCATTAATGACACCGTCATTATTTTCCATCGCGCTGTCCCGAGTCCGACGGACACCTACTTTTATCGTCGAATTATCGTCAGTTGTTTACATAATGTTTTCATGTACGCGAATAAAGTTTCTCGAAGCGTAACGTGTCGTCGATAAGGGTTAATTTTAATACTCATTCGCTGACATTGATTACATTTTTATTTTTAATGCATTCGTACATGCAGAATGCAAAGTGCACAGCAAACGGTGCTTGCACTTGCGCTGTAAAACATATTTGTGTGAAACTTAATGCACGGGTGCTGAAAGTTTTTATGCGTAGACTGGTATATTAAATTGCATGTACAGTTGTGATGAAAGATGAATGATCAGTTTACTAAAAATTTTGGAAATACTTTATTCTTCATAATTTACTTTAATGTTACTGTAAAAGTCCATGAATTTTTCATGATAGTTGCACATTAAATTTAATGTACCAGTTTTCGCATAAAAACTTCTAGTTACTGTAAAAAAAATTGTAAATTAGATGTACCGAACTGGAAGATTTTAAGTAAAAACTGGTACATTAAATTTAATGTACAATTGCGATGAAAAATTGATATACTATTTCATTGAAATTATAAAAATTAAAGTACTTTCATAGTAAAATGAAGAAATTTTGTTAAAAATAAAGTATTCGCAATGTTTTTAAAAACAAATGTTACAAACACTTTGTTTTTAACAATTAACTTCACTTTTACAATAGAAGTACTTTCATTTTTATAATTTACTTTGATTTCAATGAAAAAATATATTCATTTTTCATCGCAAGTGTACATTAAATTTAACGTACCAGTTTTCGCATGAAAAATTTCGGTCCGATGCACTAAATTTCCAATTTTTTTTAACATCCTTTATATTATTCAAAAAAAATTTCTCACCACTCGAGATACGCAACTCGGACCCCCGGGCTTTCGAAAACAACTTTAACTCTGCGATTATTCGGCGTTACTCGGCTCGCGGCCTCTGTGACATTACAATTCAAGAGTTACACTCGAGTCATTCGATCTACGCGCGAAAAGACCGTCCCGGTGAGCTCGAGCGATCGCGCAGCGCATGTTACAGAGCACGACACACGTATTAAGCTCTCCGGTCAGCCTGGCCGAGTCCCTCATGCTCTAAGTATAGAACCGTGCTCTAGCATAAACCCGGAATCGAGGTAATCGTCCGGCTCGCACGGTCTTCGTGTTACTTTACGTGTATCGAGCGCTTGTGTGTGTTTTTCCCTCGTTTACGTTAAACGTCCCACGGTGCAAGTTTTTTTTATTTTTAATAAAAAAAATTAATTTAATTAAAATAAATTTAATTAAATTTAAAAAATTGAAAAAAAAAAATTTTAGTGTTCACCTTTCTCGATTGTTTTCGTGTTTGTCTCGACGACTCGTTGTCTCCTCCGACGGACGACGAGTACACTTTGGAAGCATTCGAACGATGCCATGGTTCTTGCATCGCTGACGTCAACGTCTGGCCATTTAAAACTCGGCTCTCTTCCGAAACCGAGAAACCTGTTTCCTACGACGCGGACCAGGTCGCCGGTCTCGCGCGCGATGCACAGTCACCGGATGAAATTCGTAACGCGGCTCTGTATAGATCGCGCAGATCCATACTCCGTATGGATCGGCACGGCGAGTAAACAGCATTTTTTTTTTTTAATATTTTTTATCGAAGCCTGGATTAGCGACGAGCTGATAAACGTTTAGTCGTCACTGTAGCGAGTTTGCTATATTGATAAGATAATAAAAATAATATTTAATAATTATTTTATTAAAATGTTTTTTGTTTTTCCAACACTGAAAAAAATTTTGCTTGCAGGCTGCCAAAGCAAAAAGTTCTTATTTGAATTCTACTTTCAATTCTTACAATTCCATGTGATATTGAAACAATGACAGCAAAACTTCCAAAGTGACACGTTATCATTTCAAACCTGTATGCAATTGTAACAATTGAAAGTAGAATTGAAATAATAATTTTTTTTCCTTGGCAGCCCGCAAGCGAATTTTACTTGAGTCAATGATATTTTTTTTTCAGTGAATATTTAGAAAATAATAAAATAATAATCTGGACATAAAAATGTCTAGATTAAGACAAACCATTCCTAAAAAGGAATGGTTTTTTGGAAGAAGCGTGCAGCCGAATGTAAGTTTTTTATCACGATTTCCAGAATTTCCAGGTTTTTTCATGGATGTGAGTTAAAAAAAAAATTGTATGTAAAAGAAGGTTGACGTTGACACGATTGTACGTGAGATTGCTCGATACGACGATCTGCGGAGCGAGTAAATAGCTATTGTTTTTTGTTATTTTTTTTTAGATATTTGTTATCGAAGCTGAAATCAGCGACGAGCGGATAATCCTTCAATCGCCACTGCAGCGCGTTTTATACATTGGCAAAATAGCAATTTTATTGAAATATCTTTTTCAATTATTACAAAAAAAGGCATTAAAAATCTGGAAATTTTTAAGAACGTTTCATGCACCCAAAAAAAAATTCTCGAGCACGATTGCCAGAATTTCCATGGATGCGGGCAAAAAAATAAAATAAAATAAAATCGATACGATGACCTGCGCAGCGAGCCAATCGCATTTGTTTTTTGTTACTTATATAAAATTTTTGTTTTATCGAAGCTCGAATCAGCGACTGTCGGATAGTTCTTCAATCGCCACTACAGCGCGTTTGCTACATTGGCAAAATAACAAGGTTATCAAAATATCTTTTTCCATTTTTTTGCAAAAAAAATTATTAAAAATCTGGACATTTTTACGAACGATTAATGCATTCGAAAAAAAGTTTCTCCACAAAGATTTCTAGAATTTTCCATGGTTTCCAGATTGTTCCATGGATGCGGGTGAAAAAAAATAAACGAAAATCGGTGTGTTAAAGAAGGTTGACGTTGCTCACGACTGTACGTGAGATTGCTCGAGAGAGATAAATGGACGGCCGAAACGTGCATGCGAGATGCAGCGGTGACTGATAGCCAGGGTGTCGACGCTGCGTCTTGAATTTCGCCGACGTTTTCTCAGCTCTCGCTTTCGAACGAGCTCGTTCTCGGGAATCGCACTCGTACAGCCACATTGAACGAGCCGAGAAACTCCGAGGGGCAAAAAATTTTGAGGGCGATCTGGCGGGAGAAGACGAGAGACACAGTGAGAGCCTTGTTCGACAAGAAAAAAAAAAACAAAAAAATTGCTGCCGTATATTTTGTAACAAATATTTGACCGGTGAGCATATGGTGAAATTGATAGGATCGAGGTATGATAAAATAAAAGACTTTTGACTTTTTATAATTTTTTTTTTAAGTTACGAAAAAAAGTTGCTGCCGTATATTTTATAACAAATATTTGACCGGTACAAATACGAGCCTATGGTAGAGTAAAAGTGGTGAATATGGACCGGTCGATATATTATGGAAATTGATAGGATCGAGGTATGATAAAATAAGAGATTTTTGTATTTAAAAAATTTTTTTTAAGTCTTGTTAGACGAGAAAAACAAAATTGCTGCCGTATATTTTATAACAAATATTTGACCGGTACAAATACGAGCCCATGGTAGAGTAAAAGTGGTGAATATGGACCGGTCGATATATCATGGAAATTAATAGGATAGAGGTATGATAAAATAAAAGACTTTTGTCTTTTTTTAATCTTTTTTTTAAGTTTTGTTAGACAAGAAAAAAAAATTTTAATTTTGCTCCCGTACATTTCGTAACAAATATTTAAAAGTGGTGAATATGGTCAGATTCATATATGACTAATTTACGGGTCGATCCGTATGGTCCATATTCACCACACTTGCCTTATAAATTTTTCAGCCGCCGCGATACGGGAGGAGACTCTCGGCAAAAAAGTTTATTTGTTTTTCGAAGCTTCAATCAAAATGCATATCATGGAAATTCACAGGATCGAGGTGAGTCTCATAAAAATAAAAAATAAAGTTTCTATGTTTCAGTAGCCTCGTTCAAGAAAAAAAAAAAAAAATCCCACCAAATATGTAACCAGTACATAAACGTAGGTTCCTCCCCCAGATTAAAAGGTGGTTAATACGGCCCGGCCGTCTCTCCTCGTAATTTTTTATTCACATTTCGAAGCTTCAATAAAAACGTGCATCATAAAAATCGATCAGATCGAGGTGACTATAAAAAGAAAAGTTTCATTTTTTATTCATCGTACACGGCACGCCGTATTATGCATACATTCATGGACATTCCATGAATATATATTGTGTATTTCGAAACAAGGTCGAATAGCAGCTTCGGATCTCGGATTTATCGCGTCTCCCGTACTTATAAGGTATAAACCGGCGAGTCTCGTGGAAGCTCCGCACGCGAACCCTGCCTTTCGCCGCGACCCGAGCGGGAGCGAAACCCGAAACTTTTCTACCGGCGTGGAGGAGTCGCCGTGCAAATCGCGCGAGCAATCTCGTCCACCTTCGAGGGAGCGTGTTGAGCGAGTGCAGAACGGATGAGGCAAGAGGGCAAAAAAAAAAAAAAAACAAACAAACACACAAACGCCGCGCCGAATTATTATCGCACTGCAGATACAAAATACAGTTTGCGAAGGTGAGAGAAAAAAAAAAAGAAAAAAAATCCGAAAAAAATAAAACGAGGTCGCAGTGTCTGCAGGAAAAGTGTGCGTCGATCAGCTCGCGCGCAAGACGATCGGAAAGTCAAATGAAACGGCTGCATTTCCAGCGAATGCGTCGTGAATTCGTCTATTGAAGGCGCGACAATAACCGTGTCGGGCGTGCGGCAATTTTTCACTGAAAATTGTATTGAAGCCGAGATATTCGTATTCGATGCTGGGGAGTAAAAAGAGGAAATGAGGACAAAAAAAGTTCGAACAAAAGCCGCAATTTATTCTCTTAACCGGGAGGAGAATAATGCACCGTCCCTGAGACCGCGAGGAAACGACGGTGAATCTCGCGGGAGAGAAGGAGCGACGGGGAAGGACGGGACGGAGACGGCAAGTCGGGTTAAAAGGAGAAAGAGACGAGGACGAGATGCGCGGCCGACGAAGCGTTAGACCGAAAGGGGCTGCGACGGTGTCCGTGCCTCGTGCTTCTATATGCAGACTGCACTTTATATAGACCGCGTCGGTAGTGGAAACGGCAGTCAGGGGCAGGCAACGGAAGAAAATCCGTGCCACGTGCTATGCGGACGAGTACATTGCGGCCCAGACCGTGCGCTGGCTTAGTCTACCTGGGTCAATCGGAGAAGGTCACGAGGTCGGGGATTCAAGTCCGTCGTCGACGTCGCGCGTGCTCGTGGGGGTTTATTTGATATCCCCTCGGTATCGTGAACGTTGTATCGGCCCGCGAACGAGGGGATGATGGCTCGCATGCGTCCGCTATGCGCGGCGCATTTGTGGGTAGGATAGGGTGGGGCAAAACGGAAACCCGGGGCAGAACAGACCAGGCTCGTGACTTCTAAGAGAACACAAACATCTCGCGATGGGATGTAAGGATGAGCGGGACAAAATGGGTCATGGAGCAAAATGGGTCATGGGACAAAATGGGTCATGGGACAAAATGGACCATGGAACAAAATGGGCCATGGAACAAAATGGGCCATGGAACAAAATGGGCCATGGGACAAAATGGACCATGGGACAAAATGGGTCATGGGACAAAATGGACCATGGGACAAAATGGACCATGGGACAAAATGGACCATGGGACAAAATGGACCGTGGGACAAAATGGACCGTGGGACAAAATGGACCGTGGGACAAAATGGACCGTGGGACAAAATGGACCGTGGGACAAAATAGATCATGGGACAAAATGGACCGTGGGACAATATGGACCGTGGGACAATATGGAACAATTGGGACAATTGAGATAAATCGTTAATGTCACAAAATGGGACAGTGGGACAAAAGGCAATTTTCGAATAATTTTTGGATGGGATGGTGGGCCAAAACGGAGCAGAAAATCCGGATGTCTCGGTAGGGCAAAATGGGACACCAAAGAATTATTGGAAAATAGCGTTTTGCGCCACTGTCCCATTTTGCCCCGCTCACACCCTATCATATATTCATCAAATATCGATAGAATATTCGGCAATCTGTAATACAGATATAGTGATAAAAGCTATAAAGAAATTTACATATTTTCATCAATTATCGATTCCGGACTACATTTTTCAAGCATGGGGCAAAACGGACATTATAACTTTGACGATGCAAAAATTTCGCTCAGCGATAGTTTATCGTTCATCATTTGAACTGCAATCTCTACTATAGATCTAGCGACCCCATTTCCGATTTTCTGTCTATAAAGAAAGTACAAAAAAAGTGACTGTTTTTTATTTTTTTTAATTCTCAGATCATGAAAAAAAGAAATGTTGAATGAAGGACACTAGTCCATTTTGCCCCGCTCTCCCTGGTGTATATACAAGCAGGGACGCTGTGTATAAACGCACACTCGACCTCGAGTATCCTCTTTCGTGGGCGTCGCACAACCTTTTCCCCGTGTTCGTACAGCATCAACAGCAACCAGCTGCGTCACTCGTGTCTCTTTAATGAAAGGGTGACTCTTATTTTTCGCGTGCCCTTCAACGTTTTTTTTTTAAATTTTCCCGATATGCTCCGACGCGCTTTTCCTCTTCCCCCACTCCGCGGCACTAGCGCCGCACGAAACCACGCTCGAGAGCCTTTCCACGTCCGAGAGCTTGCGGATATTTTCCGCCCGGCAATTTACCGTCCTACCGGAATGAATAACCTCCGCGTGTGTGCACTCGTGGCGCAATTCCCTATGGCGAAGATATAATGGAAAAACTTTCTCGTCGCTTCCTCGCGCTTCGAGAATTTCGTTATCGACGAGCCGATCGAATTACGCGATGAGCCCCGATCGATCGACTTATCGATTCGATAGCACGGCGAGAGTACGGAAGCGACTGCTCGCCGGGCATCCCCGATGAGAATCATATGTATGCAAAAAAAAATGTTCGTAATATATTAAAATCGGCGTTCTTATGCGTTTAACGTATTAAACGTGGAAATTGATTTATGTCACAAAATATTAAGATATATTTGCGGAAATAATGGAAAAACTTTGTCGTCGTTTCCTAGCGCTTTTGGAAAGTCATTATCGAAGAGCCGATATTATTACGCGGGTGTACATAAGTACGCCTACTCGGGGTGCATCGAAGAAAAACAAATATATACAAAAAATATATTCGGAATATATTAAAATCGGCGTTCTTATATGATTAATGTATTAAACATGCAAATAGATTTATATCCCAAAACATTGGGATATAAACCCTCAGACAACTAGTCAAAAATATATCGGAGATATAACGTTTTCGATGATAATATTTCTCATATTTCATTGATATATATTTTTCGATTAAAAAATATCCCATATTTCACCGGTATATAAAAATTTTCGATGAAAATATGTCCCATGTTTCGCCGATATATACTTTTCGATAAAAATTTGTCCTATATTTTACCCATATATATTTTTCGATAAAATGATGTCCCATATTTGACTGATATATATTTTTCGATGAAAATATGTCCCGTATTTCACCGATGTATACTTTTCAATAAAGATATGTCTCATATTTTACCGATATATACTTTTCGATAAAAATATGACCCATATTTCACCAATATGTATTTTTCGATAAAAATATGTCTCATATTTTACCGATATATATTTTTTGGTAAAAATATGTCCCATATTTTACCGATATATATTTTTCGATGTGCCCCTCGTATACCTTTTATTCCATGGATAGATGATAGGAGTGTCGATCGTTCGAGCCACGTGTCCGCGCCGGGAGGGAGCCTTTACCCGGATGTGCCCGTCGACGCGCCGACCCGCTGTCGCTTATCGGATTATTATTTATACGCGACATCGCGGTGCATATTAACTAAAGTTCAAGGAGAAAAATGAATGGCAAATGCGAAGATCGTATACCCGAGCTCATTACACGACAATAAACTGGGAATTATCGTACCCGTGACGATAATGAAAATGAGACGGTTAGTAGCAGCTAACGATCCGACATCAAGCCGACTATCGCTTATCAATGAAAATTGTTGCATACTCGTACTTGCAAATTGTTGCGTAACTTAGCCACGTGTGATTATGAGATGGCGCCGAGATCGACTGTCGCAGGAAAATCCCAAGGCTCGCTACGCGATAACTTCGAGTCTGGATCGCGCAGGACAATATAGACATATATATAT
>JAPYZD010005636.1:0-17769 GCA_030522725.1 Ichneumoninae sp. B BG-2022a | reverse complement strand
TGAACATTCTGAAATTATTATTATGCACAAACAATCTTTTCAGCACCTTTTGTATGCTAGAATTTTTTCAGATTTTTTTCTCATCGAGAAGTGTTTGTAGTCTTAGTCTTTTTTCTCTCGAACTTAGGCGGCGTCAGTCATTGTGCTAGTACTACCTTAAGAAGCTTTGTTTTGTCCGAAAACGTTTAGAAACTTCTCCTTGTTAATATTATGGAGAAAAATGGAATATGAAAAATGTTTGGCAAAATTAACAGACAATTGAACGGTTTCGACTAGAAACGTTGGTTCCCATTTTACTGTGAAGCGTGTCAGTCTATATTCACCACTTTTATCCTGAACATGTTCTAGGGTTCTTGAAAAAGTCTGCCCAGTGAGGAAGCCAACGTGGGGTCAGTGAACCTTAATATACGGGGGGGTTTCGCGAATTCCCGGAAAAAATGAGGAAGTCGCGGATTCCGTTCGCACTTGTATGTAAATCTACGCCGACGATTTTATATAATGCGATAATTATAAAAAACCAAGGTCCAACTTGATGCGCGACAGACACGGGGCTCGAGAGGGCGCACCGGCAGCCGAGCAAAGGTGGTGTATGTAATATAGAAATACGAGCAGTGTATGCAGGCAGAGCTAAGTAGTCGGTTGAGGCTCGAGTATAGGTAACGAGAAGCTTTGGAGGATCCTTGAGAATTCTTGGTAACTCGGCGTAAATGACAGCGAGTACTCGGCATAATGAGGACACTCACTCCTTCTGCTCGCACATAATCTACTCTTTCCCCGACGTCGCCGAGAGGTGGAACTTCCACGGGTCCGCGAGCCCGGCTCTCCTCGGCTCCATCGGACCATTCGTCGTCAAATTATTTTTCGAAAATAAACATGTCGTCGACCGGAGACAGCCGCTCTAATTATACCTGCGCTCGATGACACTTCCGATCCTGAGGCCTCAGACAATCGCGCCCGATAGTTCTCCCGCCTCTCCAGGTAACTCGTCGCACAAAGTTCTTGCTTCATTCGCCTCCCTTTTTTTATTGATAGAGAGAAAAAAGGGAAAAGTTAAATTCTCGTATCACTTTCTCACGAAAGTTGAAAATTGAAAATATCGTATTGTATTCTCATAAAAGTTGAAATTTGAAAATTTCATGTTGTATTCTCATGAAAATTGAAAATTGAAATTTTTTTATCGCTTTCTCAAAATGTTCTTTTATTCGCAAAGTTTCTTCTATGAGAAAGCATTTTCTGTATTTTTGGCGTCGTCGTAAAGGAATTTTTGCGAATAAAGGAACGTCACAAGAAAGCGATATGAAAATGTCAATTTTCAGTTTTTCTGAGAAAGCGATGCGGAAACCTCAATTTTCAACTTGTATGAGGAAGCGATATGAAAATTTCGATAGACTTGACAATACAAATATACATCGACGTCGTACGGAGAGAAAACATTAACTGTGATTCCACGATACGTGAAAATGTCGAAAAAGATAAGAATGTCTTGTTTTTTCGTTGAATTTATTCGAGGGAACGACAGCATACTCGATAGCATTTTTCGGTCCAGTTAAGTGAACACTTTTGCGGTGTGAATGCGCTTGTGACGTATGGAAAAAGATGTACACAAACGGGAGGACGATTTTAGCCATCACCGTACTATTTGCTGAAGCCACGAGTCGAGATTCGGCTTCTTTTTTCCCGGGCATGTTTGTACAGCTTTGAAGGAATTTAGTTGGTGTGCAAGGCGAGTTTTCTGCGGAAAGTCTGAAGTCGAGCGTGGCAATGCGGGGAGGCATACAGTACATACTTTCGGATGTATGGAAAAGTCTGGAAATGTAAAGCCCTCCGGGGAATAGTTTCCGGCTGCCATGTCACGAACGTATAACGATTTTTCACGCAGCAATAGTCGCCGCAATGTGAGTAGCTGTGAGAAAAATCTCGGACTTGGCCTACTTCTCCTTCAGTTATTACATTTAACGATCCACTGTTATTCGCGAATGAAGAATTTTATAGGGCTTCATGATTCTGAGTTATCAATAATACTTGTATCCAAGTCAAAATATACCACTCGGCTATTATTGCAATAGACTACATCAGTTAAACGTGAACCTTAAACGTGGCCTAACATCAACCTATGTTTAGGTCCCCGGTTATATCTATTTATATATATATATATGGATATACTAGTGGTTATTTTGACTCGCGTCCATTGCACGATTTCCTCGTTCATCGCATAGTTCATATGCGAATGCATGTGGAAATTCATTCAATATAGAATGGAATTTCGTAATTTCAAAATAAATTCTATACACTGTAAAAAAATTCTAAATTCAATGTACATTTGTGAAGAAAAATTAATATATTTTTTCATTGAAATTAAATTAAACTATTAACAATAAAATAACAAAGTATTCCCAATGTTTTAATACACTGAACATTAATTTTTCATCACAATAGTACATGAAATTTTATACGATTTTTTTTACAGTGTATGGTACAAAATCCAGCTAGGGGGGCGGTGTCAGCTTTACCGAATGGGGGGTTAGGAGGGGGGGAGAAATATCCAAACCAACAAAGAAATCTCCAATTTTCGAAAAAATTATATATAAGATAATATTATAGACATTATCTTATATATGTAATATTTGTATATTTAAGGCTAATTTGCGTGCAGCATTGAATCGAGGATTCAAAGTCCAGACGGTATAAAATCGTCGGAGAACCGAGGAGATCCTCATTCCTGGGCGCAAGTAGCGACTAGCGAAGGAAAATGATTCGTATTTCCTTTAATTGACCCTCGAGACCGTGGCGCGGAGCGGAGGAGCAAAAAAAGATCCGTATTAACGTCAACAGGCTAATGGTACTTGCCATTCGAAAAAAGCTGATGGTCTCTGATGCACATCTCGATGAGGGTAAGAACGGCTGTGAAAGGACGGTCCTTCTCCGTCTTCCCGCGGAGAGAAATCTCCCCGTGGGATCCTAGGAATAATTTAAATACTGGAATGATTTCCCAGTCAGACTCGGCTTCTGGGAAAATCTCATCTCCGACTCAGACTCTATTTCCGGTGGTTGATTGGAAATTTCGCACAGACGACGCGACGCGGAGAACGGGCAGGGCCGCCACCTTGTCTGTTCCCATCCAACATCCACGGAGATATATCGCGCGACAACGGTCGAAACAGCACGTTTATTGTGGATGAACATCGCAGGCTAGTCCTTTTGATTTTATTTATCGAAAAGAAAAAAATTATGGAGGAAAAGCGGGCAATATGGACCACCTCGATTCGCACGCAGATCGATTATATATGGTCCACATTCACGACTTTTACTGTATAATTAATGTATTACGAGACATGTGACGGATGTATAGTAAAAAAATAATTCCAAGAATACGAAGTTTCGTAAAAATAATTTTGCTAAATAAGTGGCATAACTCGTCTGTTTAGTTTCGAATACACAAAGCTGTCGTTTTATTTCCCGCCTCATTAAAAATTTTAGTTTATGCTTTTGTTTGCAAAACTACAACCGAATGATCCGATTGGAAAATTAACACATAAAAAATTGTGGACGTTTTTGGACAATAAATTGTTGCAAAAAGTAGTAACTTTTTTTACTGTGTACGGGCAAAGATTTTTTTTATATCGGCGTATGCGAAAAGTATATCATTCATATAGAGAATATATTTTCTCATAAAAAATCGGGTATTTTGAATATACTTTTCGCACACAATTTTTTTCCGTGCTCGTTAATATAATTTTTCAGTCGGGAACAATAAAGGGCGTTTGGTACATTTTTTGGGATTTTTTTTTCAACAATGATGACACTTTTGTTGCAAAAAACGAGTCGATCATAGGAAATGTCCCTTCCGACGCATAATTGGAGGCTTGGAAAAAAATACCTTAGCAAGGGAAGCAGTTTCGTTTGTGTCCGTCGGCTCGTTCGCATCTCGTTGATCGTTCGCTTACGATATACATAGATAAACAGCCAGACGGAGAGTCATGTGCGACGCTCGCATGAAATATTCAGTGGGTGAGGAGGAGCCCTGCCTCCGCGGCGGCTCAGTCTCATACGATCCCCTCGGCGGCATTGCCGCCCTTGCCTAATCGAAAGCGGCACTGCTTTATATTCCCGGCGTTAACCGAAACATTTGAAAGTCAAACTGTTTGTCGTTCTCGTGCTGCCCGGTCGCGTGATGTCTAGCTTTCGATACACGATCCCCGGACGGTCCGTCACCTCGTCGTTTTTCCGCCCCCTTTAACTTTTTTTTCATTCCCGTTTAGCCTCATCGCCTGAACACTCCGGTTGGAATTCGAGATTGTCGCCGGTTTTCGCTTCACCGTCGACATACCTCGCGTAAAAGCGATCATTCGATCAGACACGAATGACAAGTGCCAGAGACGGAAGGGCGAGACTCAAGAAACCCTCGTCCATATCCATGATCGTCCATACCGTGACTTTCTATTTGATACGATTTAATGAACAGGTTGCTAATGGCTGATATGCCCTGGATGGGTTCCAGACTGCCGGGAATTTGGTAATACTCTAAAAAGGAATGTGTTAAAACTAGACTGCGATAGCCATGAGTGTGTTGCACCCATTAGACGTATTGAAACAAGACGGTTGCACTGTACGTTAGATTTATTACATGAACAACACGGATCTGTGTGTGTTGTTTCAACATGTATCTAGCAGTGTTGTGCCAACATGGATCTAGCAGTGTTGTGCCAACATGGATCTGGCTGCGTTCTACCAACATGGATCTAGCTGTGGTGTATCAACATGGATCTAGCTAGGTTGCACCAACATGAACCTAGCTGTGTTCTACCATTCATTTATAGTTGTTGGAAAACACCTCGCACCATACCCTGTAAAAAGTGACTACACGATTAACACGTCTAAAGCGAGTTGAAACAACACACTTCTTTTTCCAGTGAACTGCATGATGAATGACCTGGACGTTCCGCGGGATACGTAATGGATTCCACATCAACCTCTTATACGCTCTCCAGGCAGAGCTGGAAGCACCGGCCGGGAAGTGCCGTACGGAAGGCTTGGGTTGGAGGGGGCGAAGTAGAAAAGGATGACCAGGGGATCGACAAAATACCGTTGCCTCACCGTCCTCTGTACCGCATCTCGTCTATCTCTCCGCACTCTTTAGCGTCATCCCAGATTTGGCTTTCCCTCGTTGACTTTTTCGTGGCGCACCTAAAACCCCGGAGGCCACACGAGTGCTACGTACCAACCTTGCTATATCGCTGCAGCCTATGCTTCTTCCCCCCCCCCCCCCCCCCGGAGGCCAGTCAGGAGTGCGTTGGAGCTGCCTGGGACACCTACCCTCCATTATGCCAGCCGCCACAACCCTTACCGCACCACCGTGTCATACACCTTCTTGCGCCCGTCGTTGGGCCAGGCTTTTCGTTCTTTTCCCCCCTTTTTTGTCTCCTCGACTTCCGCTCGTCGGCCTTTACTCTCGTTTCAACAAACGCGAGGGGCTCGTACGAGCTTATGTGCGGTCCGAAGGTGGGACGGTGGAAGAGCCGCAGGGGTACCGCGATTCCCTCGCGGGCCTCAGGCAAAATGGAAACAGCATGAGCTCGCAAGAGCTCGCTAGAGCGTGCCACTGAGTGCGACCCCACGTTTTTCCACCGTGTTCCCGGATGAATGGACATTCGTGAAGAAAAGTTTCCTCCGATCCCGGAAAAAATTTCCTTGGAAATTGGCAAAACGCGACAGTGTTTTGTGTTTATGTCAAATGGCAAAGCCCGTTTTCGGGTCGTCCGACGAATATCCACCCAAAAGACGTGCCAGTCTCTTTTTTGGGTGTTTTTTTAATTACGCTGAGAAATGGTTGGATCAACCAAATCTTTAATTTTCAATATTATCGCGTACACTGAGAAAAAGGATGGTATTTCCGACTATAACGAATAGTTCCCAGGGAGGACGTCTATAGGGTAAAAGTGGTGAATATGGACCACCTCGATTAACACGTAAATCAATGATATATGGACCGGACCATATTCCCCACTTTTACCCTATAGATAGCTTGTGATAATAGGGGAGAGCGAGGCAAAATGGGGCAACGGGGCAAAACGAGGTTTTTGGGCAAAACGTCATTTTCCAATCATTTTTGGATCGGACAAGGTGGCAAAACTGGGCAGAAAAGCCTGATGTATCTGATAGGGCGAATTCCAAAAATTATTGGAAAATGACGTTTTGCCCAAAAACCCCGTTTTGCCCCGCTTTACCCTATATACTCAATTGATTAAACTATACTTATAGTTAGGGTAAAAGTGGGGAATACGGACCGGTCGATGTATCATTGATTTACGTGTAAATCGAGGTGGGTCATATTCACCACTTTTACCCTACACCTATATTTTTTTGGTTATTGTCGTAACTGTAAAATGTAGACGGTCCCCAGTGGGAACTATTTACTATGTAGGATAGAGCGGGGCAAAATGGGGCAGCGAGTCAAAACGTCATTTTCCAATAATTTTTACATACCCGAGTTCGCCCCATCGATGCATCAGGTTTTTCTGCCCCGTTTATGCACCTTGTCCGATCCAAAAATGATTGGAAATTTTAGTTTTTCCCAAAAACCCCGTTTTCCCCCGTTGCCCCATTTTGCCCCGCTCTTCCCTAAGTTTTTCTCAGTGTAGCTCAGGTGGTTAGCAATTGGGCCGTTCACCTTTAAGGCCGAACGGTAAGCAACGAGTGGGTACTTCAAGTGCATAAGTCCCACGCGAACGGGTTTGAATTCCTCTTCCTTGCCCCTGGTGGGACGGGGCAGTTTGCAATCGTTGACCCACCAAATAGTGGCGCACCTGCTTGTAACGCCAGTTCCTCGTTGGGAATCACACTTTCGCACGAAACGCCTCGAAAATAGTGCACGGCGGTGCGGCGGGGGTGTCGGCAGGAAGGTAGAATATGCAACGGAGCGGACCCTTTGATAATAACTGTATACGTACGTAATACTCCCGGTACTGCTCACACTCGCGGAGGTGCTGTTATTATTATGACCGCGGAGGGGTAAAATTTTCATTCCTCGCACTCCCGTTTGAGTGGCTCGGTGCGGCAAGCTCTTGGCGTGTTAACATCCATCTGCGCTATGCACAACCATCCCCCTCCTAACCCCCCACCCCCCCAGTCACCTTATAACACGTGAAACGTGCGCGTAATGGCTTATTATTATCAGTGCCAAGCTCGGCCGTCGAATGAAGTTGTTTAGGATTGATATCTCGCGCTAGGCGGCAACGCTCGCGATCCCAACGAGCCCCGCCGTGGAACAACAGCTGATTGCATACGTATCGCACTTTCAAAGGAGGTGGACTGGGTTAGCGGGGATATAATAAGATTTTGAAATTGCACGGTGTACGCGTTTCAGGATACCAGCATAACCGGCAATTGTACCGGGCGACGATTTGACTCGCGAAACGACTGCGGTAAGTGGACCTCGTTATCGCTTGGATGTTGCATAACGCTCATCCACTCAACATTTCACTGTACGCCGCACCTTCGGGGTGTTGCTGTTTTACTCGTAATTCGCTGTCGGCAGCGAAAAGCTTACAACCGAGTTCGCAAACGTGGAACCGAAAGATCGTCCGTTTCGGTCGCTGAACAAACTCGGAGTCCTTCCCTGATAGCGAGAGTTGGGGAGTGCGGGGCAAAATGGCACATCGGAGTAAAACGGTGTTTTGAGACAAAATCCAATTTTTTTTCCATAACTTTTGAATGATGGCGATGGACGGCCGTGGGGTAAAGTGGGGTTGAAAATCCGGATGTATCGTTGGGACAAAATGGGGCATCCAAAAATTATTGGAAAATTGAGTTTCGCCCCACGGCAGCTACATAAAGTAGTACTTTTCATACATGAGTTACATAAAATTACTTTTCGGGTGGTCGGACGTTAAATATTTAATCTCAATTTTAATAATTATACATTCCAATTTTAATGATTCATTTCAATTTTAATCATTACGGATTTAATTCACTGGACATTTAATTGCATTAAACAATTACTTTCTTAAATGCAATAAATCCCTCTCGGAGAATGTACCGAAGTGGTACGAGGATAAACCGAGTCGCTGTGGAACCGCTTGTTATTATTTCAAATAATATATTTTTTAATCAAAAAAGAAAAAAACAAAAAAAAAAACAAAACAAAAAAAAAAAAAAATACAAAAAAAAAAAAAAAAAAAAAAAACATGCCTTCTTCAAACTCCCCGCGTAAACGCTGCCTCGCTCTACCAAAAGCGGTTTATTTCGGGGCGTAAAAACTGAAAAATGAGAAATTGCCCTCGACGACCCTACATCGCGCTCGCGATAGTGCCCGTCTGTTTTCGATGGAGGATTGACGGCCATCACTGGCCAACACCACTCGAGCATCAATATTTTGTTTTTCTCCGTCATGAGAAACAGCCAGCACAGACAAACCGGGGTGCATCGAATCGGGGGTAAAATGCAGCCCGTGCATTCCAGCCAGTAGGGTAGAGCGGGGCAAAATGGGCCAACGGTGCAAAACGGGGTTTTTGGGCAAAACGTCATTTTCCAATAATTTTTGGATGCCCGAATTCGCCCTCTCGGATACATCAGTGTAACGGATGGTCGATGGTCAGGCACTGCGTAAATGAATTGAGTTGAATTGATGGTATGAACATTAATGATTTTATTAGTCGGAGAGTTTCGTGGAGTAGGGGAGAGCGAGGCAAAATGGCACAGCGGGGCAAAACGGGATAATGAGACAAAACGCAATTTTCCAATAACTTTTGAATGGCGGCGATGATGGCACATGGGGCAAAACGGGTTGGACAATCCGAATGTATTGTTGGGACAAAATGGGGCATCCAAAAATGATTGGAAAACTGAGTTTTGCCCTCACTGTCCCGTTTTGCCCTGCTGTGCCATTTTGCCCCGGTCTCCCCTATAATAATCGGAGGTGTACCGCACTGGTCGTCGGTCGGAGCTGAACTGGTGAAGCGGGCATGAAGTTGAGGGCTTCGCGCTCGCTGTTACAAAGGAATAAAAGAGTCGAAGGATGTTTAGTCTAAGCTAGATAAGTGGACGCTCACGGCGGTTCGGATGCTCGATAGCCTGAAGGGCTTCTCTGAAGAGTGATCGAACGTAAATGCTCCGTATCGATACGCTCAAATAAATATTAAAGTTTAAAAGTTAAATGATTACGCTGGGCCCGTTACATCAGGCTTTTTTGCCCAGCTTTGCCACCTTGTCCGATCCAAAAATTATTGGAAAATTTAGTTTTGCCCAAAAACCCCGTTTTGCCCCGTTGCCCCATTTTGCCCCGCTCTCCCCTATCAGCGACGTCGTCGTCGGCTACGGTGACCTATGGACGGGTGGCTGTGCGCAACGGTACGTGGCAAAGTGCATCCCTTTTCTCACGGGCACAATGCCGGGAGGGTCGAGGCGGATCGGGCCAGGGGGGGTGGCAGTATTCCGGTCTGTTTGGGGGGGTGCGGAGGCGCCGGAACTCGGAAGTTCCGAGACAATATTAGAACATCCGGCTCGTTCGAGCATACGTATAAGGATGAGGACGGTGCAAGGGAAACAGAGAATAGAATCTCGGATGGGGGACCGAGAGCCGAGGGGATTCTCAGATCTACAGCTTTTGGGGTGGGGCGGGGGGAGGGGGGGGGGAGGCCATACACCTCAAAGTATTCTAATATCAGCGAAGACTCGAGAGCGAGGCGGAGAAGGGTAGAACGAGAAAATAGAGAAGAGCTACGACGTTGGTTGGGGTATATGTGTGGTACCGGTGTGCGGTTTCCCTCCGCCTCAAGATTCGCTCAGGGCGCGTCCTCACGTGGGCGCCACGGCGGGTTACCGCCGAGCGAACCCAAGACCACGAACTTCAGTCGACGATTAATATTTGCAGACAATGGAATCCCGGGACGTGGGTCGCTCGTCCGCATCCGCGTGTTTCTGAGGCATTCTCCTCGAACCCGAGCACCCCCCACCCCCACCCCCCCGCGCCACGGCGTCGTACGCTCCGGCCTCCGGATGTATAATCCGAGGATATAAATGGAAAAATGAATTTACATACAACCGCATCGTACAACATTGCATCCATCTCGGTCACGTGATCGCTCGCGAGTATCTGAACGTCCGGCTCTTCCGCTTCCGGAACTCTTCTTTATCTGGATGAGTCGTTACGCGGCTGGGAGAGGGGGGGTTGTGGCACGGTTCGTGCATCGTTGATTTACACCCGGAACAATTATTCATCTGACGGATAACCGCGCAAACTTATGTTTATGTAAATCAAATGAGTGTTTACTTGAATCAGAGTAATGTTTGCTTAGATCAAACTAATGTTTACTTAAATCAAATTAATGCTTACTTAAATCAAATTAATGATTACTTACATCAAATAAGTGTTTACTTGAGTCAGACTAATGTTTGCTTAAATCAAACTAATGTTTACTTACATCAAATAAGTGTTTACTTGGATTAGACTAATGTTTGCTTATATCAAACTAATGTTTACTTAAATCAAACCAATGTTTAATTACATCAAATAAGTGATTACTTGAATGAGACTAATGTTTGCTTAAATAAAAAAAAGGATTTATTAAATCAAACTACCGTTTACTTAATTCAAATACATTGCTTAATTCCAATACATTGCTTAATTCAAATACATTGCTCAATTCAAATACATTGCTTAATTCAAACACATATTTCATTAATTCAAACAAATATTTGTTTTTGAACCTTCAATGAAATAATTTTTTGTTTTTAGGTGTCCGTGCTGTCCGGAGTGGGCCATATTCACCACTTATAGCCTACAAAGAATGACTGGTTGTTGGCCTCGTACGGATGACTGGTCGTCCGACGATGACTGACCTCATGGAAATGCACTTTCCAGCAAACGTATCATTGGGCGGTTCCGGATGGTCAATGACTGTGGAGTTCGGTAAGTCCGACTACCACGTCTACCTCTAAATACATGCAGGCGGCAGACGAAATCGCTCCCCGGGACTCCGTGCTCGTTCAGACGAGCCAGTAGCAGCAGAACAGCTCTTGTGTGTATTTCTGTGCATGTGTCATGGCACGTCTGCTACCTAACGTACGACCCAAGTTTCCTTTGTCCCGCAAAGTCATAGCCACCGGTGCTGCGAACCTGCGCAAAAGTTAAACCCTTTCCTGTAGTCGGGCTCGCAGTTCTCTCGCCGGTGTCCGCCAGCCTCTCAGTCCACCGCACTCACGAAATACGGTCCCATCATCGCCCTCGCTCCCGGCATTCGGTTCGCCGACTCTCACCGATCGGAGCCGGCACGCAGGCGCAGAAGCTCGCGCATGCGCGGAGGCGCGCCGCACCACTTAAGGCGATTCATTTCTTTCTATGCGAAAATTATCGATTTTTTTTTTGGAAATTCCTTTACTGACGAAACTATGCGATCGATTATTTGCAAACTTTGTACGTCTATTTATTATAATTTTTTTGATCACGAAACTAACTCTGGGTCGTAGGGTTCGCAACGAAATTTCTTGATTTTGCTGTACTTGACTCGCCCAATTTTTTTTCTCTATTTCTGGAAATTCCTTTAATGACGATACTGGATAATCGATTATTTTCAAACTTTGAAAGTCCATTTATTATAATTTTTTAGATCAACGAACTAATTCTGGATCGTAAGACTCGTACTGAAATTTCTTGATTTTGCTATAACCGAACTTGACTCGACCTATTTTTACGACTTTTTGGGAATTTCTTTACTGACGAAACTGCAATCGATTATTTTCAAACTTCGAAAGTGCATTTATTATAATTTTTTAGATCAACAAACTAACTCGGGATCGTAAATTTCGCACTAAAATTTATTGGTTTTGCTATAACTCACCTTGACTCGACCTACTTTTACGATTCGACCTATTATTTTTTTTCGCAGTTTTCTTTGTCGAAAGATATTTTCAAGTACTCGACGAACGTTGTTAACTTTCTTCGGAATTCCCCGCATTAGCGCTTGTTATTCCCGTTCCTTGTATCGCCGACAAGTACAAAAGTTTGTCTTGTTTTTTTTTCTCCGACCAGCCCAAGAATCGATGTATCTGCAAAAGTGAGAATAATAGAAACGAAACCCTCTCTATGCTGCGATGAAACTAACTCCAGTACAGGGATATCCAGTTTACCTGGAATGATAAATATTGCATTGCACTGGAAGATGCATCGCCGAGCCGGGGTATTCACGACACACGGTTTGCATACACACATACGCCAGTGAGTCGAACTTTGTTGAAGCGCGAGAGGGACAGAGCGAAAAAGCGTAGAAAGAAAGAAACTGAATGTCGATACGTACTGGAAAACGATATTGGATTTACATAGTCGACTCGGGTTCGGCTCGCCCGTCCCTCCGTCGATTTTAATTCTTTTTTTTCCTTTTTTTCTCTTTTTTTTTTATAAAGTACACACGGCCGTTGTGCATGCGGCTCTGTGACGGCTCTTATCATTCGCTGTTCCGCTGTAACGCTGATCCCTCGCCGGCCACCTCCCACTTTACATCCGCGTTACATCGTGCACTATTCAACCGAATCACCCCCGCGCCTCCGCACGAATGGACATACGATTCGCTCGCGCTTTGTCCTAAATACTCTAAACATATCCGGAGATATAGTTCGCGTGTCACACGATGCATGCCACTCGGGGTTAACCGTCGACCAAACACGGACGATCATGGACAATCGATTTCACCCGTCTTTCGCATACACACCCAGGAAAAAATGGATTCGATCTACTATCCACAAATAAACATTTATTTGGATTTTAATTAAGCAAATTCTTATTTTTATTAAGCAAATGTAAAAATACAAATCTTTGGCCTGAAATTTACAAAAAATTTACTATAAAATTGCACCGCACATGTGTTTGAAATTTTGCGACCAGTTTATGTAAAAAAGTTTTCCATACCGTTAATTAATTTTCAAATAAATTTTTTTTACAGTGTACCCTCATTTTTACCCTCATCAGCTTTCCGCGCAGAGCTGTAAAATTATAATGAATGGACGTACGAACTTCAGCCATAATCGATTCCATAGTTTCATCACTAAACAAATTCTCTCAAAAAAAAAAAAAAACCATAATTTTCCTTAAGCCCTCAAAAGTACTTTCCAAAGCTAATACATTTTTTTGGTTAAAACCGCGCGACCACCACTCCAGTATACCGTAAGTGAAACAGTTTTCTCATCGTCGTTCGCCGGTTCGGAATTTCGAACGCCTCGTATAACACCGCGACCAATCGTGGCTCCAAATTGATCGAGGACTTTATTAAACCCTCGATCACGATTGTCATCACGGAAGAAACCCCCCTCTCCTAGAGCGATGGGGTCGGCCAGGGAATGCTGAAAGTACGCGCAATCCGGAGAAATACGAGGCGTTCTCAACGAAAAGGGTGCACGGTCGGTGGATGGTCTGGGTGTCTTTCGCGTGGCTTCCGCCCTCGTCACCCCCCCCCCCTCACCCCCTTTCCCCGGTACCGCGAGAGCCGTCTCTCGTGTATTATACGTAATTGCTAGAGGTTGCGACAAGCCGGCGACACACGACTTGATCTTTTAGCTTTGATGTCTAAAGAAATACGGTTCCTCCTCGCCACATCTTTCGCCGTCGCGTCCCTCGGGCGCAGTGTCAATCTCTGCCGCGCACGCCTCGGCGGAAGCACTAGAAGCGGCAAACGAAGCTTCGCTGAAAATGCAGCCGAGTGTCTCTACCTCTCGGGTGCCTCTTCTCACTTTTATTTTCTCCTCGCCGTCTCGCCCGACCGATCTCCCGCGGCGGCGATATTATACCGGGAGAATTATGAAGTCAACGTTTCTCCCACGGACGAAGTACATCGGTGGGTAAAGCCGGGAAGCCGGGAAACAGCGAACAGAGCCGAAGGAATGAGAACGAACGGGTGGAGAAAGATAACCGGGGTGGTTTTCTTCGCGCTGCGCGGAGCGAGCTGACTACAAAGTCACACTCTCCACGGTATCGTAACGCGATTAATTGGACCGCGACGTGATCTATTTGTAAAGCGCGGCCGCGGATTCTTTTCCTCGTCTATCTGTCTCCCGTGTCTCCGCTCAACCGCGGCGGCGAGGCCGATACTCTCTGTGTAATTTTTTAACGAGCCGACGGTCCTGGCGATGTGAGAGGGGAAAATATAAAAAGGGTGGAGCGCGGCCGCGTGTGGTTCATTGAAGTTTGCGGATGAAAATACCGATGTTGGGTAGTTTTGGGATCGGTTGCGGCTGGCGAAAGATCGTCGATTCCGATCGCTAGTTCGTTGATTAATAGATTTCTGACTAGGAGGAAATAACGTACCGAGGAAAATGTTTACTTTAAAGGTGCCCTGAAAAGACATATTTATCTGAATTAAATACGTCAATTTTTTATTAAATACATTTTTTTTTATTCAATAAAGTGGTACCTACAGAAATAATTTTAGAGTGGTGGGCGAGGGCGGATTAAATTATCTTGATAATGTAACTAATTATTAATTTTTGAATTCAATAAATATTTATTGGTCCGTTAATAAAATGATTATACAAATAATAGTCGAGTGCGGGGGATTACATTATTTTTACGGTAGATAATAACGGTTCGAGTGCAGTATGCACCGACCTCGAGATATAATAAAACGATAAACAGAGATAGTATTGTAGAGACAGGACGACGGTATAAGCAGACAAGGGGATTTAGCACGCCCGAAAGAGGGTGCGACGTTATATGGAAGTGGGTTGCTGTGTGCAGACGCTCGGCTGATAGTACAATGCAAACAACAATACGCAATCAAGTAGTTGACGTTCGTATTACGCTGCCATTGTTGGCCGGTTTCAACGGCATTCTGGAATTACCAAAGCATCGGTCGAGGACTGAGGGACAGCGCAGGCGCGGATCCAGGTGGAAGTGACTGAGAGACGTACGAGGAACGAGTGTCGGAGGGACCGCGGAGACTCTCCTGGTAATCCCCATCACATGGAAAATACGTATATGCAAATACATATTTTTCATATTTTTTATTTGGTTTAAATAAAATATTTATTTGATTTAAATACACATTTATTTAAATTAAGTAAATAGTTACTTAAATGAAATAAATATTTATTTATATAAAATAAATATTTTACTCAAACCAAATAAACGCTGGCCGTTAAATAAAATATTTTTCTGGGTGTGCGTGAAAATGATAAAATCGCCTAATCTGCCCTGCGTGCCCCAAAAACAAACCAAAAAAGTAGATACCATCGATTCATCGTCTACCTAGATTCCCCCTTATTTACTTCATCTATCGATCCGCTCGTCGGCTGAGACGCCGGAAACGGCGTGAACCAACTTGACCCGCTTACCCAGCAGAGTTTCAGCGACAGCGTTCGTAATCTCTACATACAGCGTCCAGCGTTTCAGCTCCTCAATATCCCAGGGATTGGCCTGATTCCCCCGTGAATCCCGAACCGGCGTATTCTTACAACCAGTCTCTATTATGGCAGTCATCGCTGTCCACTCGCGACGCCGCGCCGGATACGTAATGAAGTCTCTCCTCGAACGTACATCGTGTTCTACATCGCCCGCGCCGCTTCTTCCACATCAAAGCCCTCCATCCTTCGGTTCAGCAGGTGGTTACCGGTCATCCTTGATTCACGCTCATGCTCCTCGTTCGCGTCCCAAGATGCAGTGCCGGTCATCGACGCCGTTGTCCGCCGCATAGTCGAGGAAGGCATTTGTCGTTCGGGACGCGGGCATTGCTGCAATCGTTGCCAGTTCCCGGCTCTGGAACTCGAATTGCTTGAGGAACGCGAGGGGGTTCGCGCGGTTTCCGTGTACACGGAACGACAGTGAGATTTAGAAAGGGTCGGTGGGGTTGGGATTGGGCGAAAGGCCGATAGGGAGTCAGGAAGTGAGAAACGGTTTCGAGTATCAAAATGGACAATAGGCGTGGTGGAGTGGCGAACGAGATCGTGGTGGTATAAGCCCCGGTCTCGTGCGACCGGAACAGAACGGGCCAGCGAGGCCAAGCGAGGCCACTATTGATTTTCGGAATTTATAGCGGCCATAATGCAACAAATATTTGCAATCTTCGCCCGAAGAGGCGAAAGAGAGGGTGGGGCCGAAGGGGGTTGGTTGGGTGCTTTCCTAGACACGGCCGGACCAGCGCCGGGCATTACTACTCCGCGCGACGAGAGGGAAAGGAGAGCGTGGGCACCGGGTATGCAGACATTTGCATATCTATGAGCACGTAGCGCCGAACGTCCGTGCTTTGCTTCGGCTTTGCATGCATCGATGTCTGCGCCTGTGTGCGCACCAACCTATCCGCGACTCACTATATACCTGTCGGTTCTATCCATATTTTACCGGAGCCGCTTATGCCCAAGTTTCACCTGCATGTATGGCCGTGCTGCGCCGCGCTCGGTGCGGATGGCGGGGCTCACGTGCGGATTCCGTGCATGTACGTATTTGTCGATCGCACCCATACAGGAACCGTCGATGGAGTATTCGGCACGGTTTGGTGCTTCGCCACCCACCCCAACCACCTCAACGATAACCGCTTTTCCTGGAAGAAACCATCCCTTCACCGAGATATTCAGAGCCGCGCTTTTCGGAGCTGGTCTTGATGCTGGAATACACGCGTACATATAGAGCGGCCTACTGTCTGTGTATCGTACTATGGCCCATGAACCTTAACGGGTTCCGAAACTCGTAACATTTTCCGCAATTCATTGCAACGCCGGATCCGATGCTCTCCGGGTTGGGAGGCATCGCGATTGAAATGGGCATCGGCGTTAACGGAGTTACAACGTTTAAGGTTTTCTATTTGTTCTTCTTCTCTTCAAGGTGGGTGAGGAAAAGTGGGAAGCTTGCGAAGGCGAGCGTTGCAGTCTTCGTCGCTCGCGCGCGTTTCATTCCTAGTGCGATGTCGCTCGAGGTCCGGGTGTTCGGTCGTGTCCTTTATCTCGGTAATGGCGAGCATGGTATTGTTCAATGGCGGACGCCGGCACGGAAGAGTAATTTAAGGAGCAACAGAAACTGGAGTGCAAAAGCGGAAACTTCTAACGACAGCGGGCGAAACCGGCGAGGATCCGAAGAGATGGTCGAAGATGAGCGCGCCGCGAAGCCGGACCGACGGGGTGGAGTGCGGGGGCGCTCGGATAGACGGCGAAAGTGGCGGAGGACTTCGACTAAAACCCCCGTGAGCGAAGCCAGTGGAAACCGGGGAGATTGACGGAAAATAAGTATCGGGACGGAAGAGGAGAAATGACGCTCCCGCTCCTGGCTCTTTCGCGAGGAACGGCACGACCGTGCAACCCCATTTTAGCCCGGAGGCTGATACAAATTAAAAGCCAGATCTTCTTCGATTAAGAGCGCCGGGCGCTTCACCCTATTATCGCTGCACCGACTATACCTGTGTTACCTCCAGTTTCGGGCACGCCCGAAGCTTGTCATCGTTTACCTCGACTTTAATCGGTTTTCCATCGTTTCAATTTCGTAGATTCCTCCGTTACACTGATTCGATTTCTTACGTCCTATCACGCTTTTAATACGGTCTTTCTAAACTGATTCGCAAAGAAAATTCGTGTTTCAGTCGACAATATTTTTATGTACGGAAATGTTAGTTTTTGGACGAAAGATGTTAATTTCTTGATGAAATCTTAATTTCTTGATGAAATCTTAATTTCTTGATGAAATCTTAATTTCTTGATGAAATTTTAATTTCTTGATGAAATCTTAATTTCTTGATGAAATCTTAATTTCTTGATGAAATCTTAATTTCTTGATGAAATCTTAATTTCTTGATGAAATCTTAA
>JAPYZD010005634.1:0-17975 GCA_030522725.1 Ichneumoninae sp. B BG-2022a | reverse complement strand
TGTGTATGTGTATGTGTATGTGTATGTGTATGTGTATGTGTATGTGTATGTGTATGTGTATGTGTATGTGTATGTGTATGTGTATGTGTATGTGTATGTTTTGTGCAAAAGCCGAACGCGCCCGCAGATATGAAACCAGCATGGCGGATGCTTACAAATAGTTGCGAGGCGTTGTTGAAACCCCCCTGGCTCGCGTCTACGATGTGCATGGAGGCTTTTAACGGCGTCTCTCTCCAGTTTTGTGCATACCCATACGAGCATGTTACACATCGCACTCTGTTCTCACGTTTGTAGGGTACGTAACCTTTGTCCCTGAATCGCGAAGGGAGGCCGAAGGGATTTCGAGGTGGAGCGGAAACCGGAGCGTTGGTTGCGCAGACCGGCGTTGAATATGGAGTGACGCGGGCAACGCGACTCCGCGCCGGTGTTCCGTTTCACCCCTTCCCGTGTGTTTGACGAATTATTTTGAGGATGTTTTGGGCGGGTTTGCGAATCACGAATTAGGATGGAAAATTTTTGCGGATCACCCCGAACGCCGGGAACGTCGGTAGTGACGTTCCGAGGGAAGGTCGAGTCGCGATCGTGTCGTCGAGGGTCGGTCGGTTTTTGATGTCCGCGGCCGGATAAGAACCGAGAGACACGCGAGCGCGTTGAGCACCTTCGCCGAGCGCAGCGGCTACAGCGGGGCCGCGCGCGGTTTTTCGCGAGCCGCGGGCTGAGATCAATATCTCAACGTTGAGAGAGGTACGAGCGTGGGCGTGAATGAAACATCGTCCGAGCTCCGCCCACGGTACCGAAAGGGACCAATCGTGGGGGTCAACGTTATCCTTCGCGGATGACTCGGGTGCGAAGGGTCCTGGAAAATTGGGCGGAGTCACGGATTCCAAATGGGCACCGAGGGGACGCGAGGGAGCGAGACCGACGGGATGCGTCGGGTAAAATGGTAGGGGAGAAAGATCGGAGCGGTGGAGGTGGCCCGACCGAACGTCAACCCCGATACTCCGGTCGTAAATCATGACCAGTCGTTCGCTCGGCGCGTATCGGGCCAAACGCATCACACAGGTGTCAAACGTACGCGACCAGCCCAATTTTTTTGATTTTTTTCCCCGGCGACTCGCACAGTGAGTCGCAAACAATTCGCCGCGCCGAGGACGGAAGTCGGTTTATGCGGAGTGTTCGACGTGGTAGCGGAAACGTTTCGTCGGTACGAAAGTTCCACGTTGTGCGAGGAAAAGTCAGTGCGGTGGAGGAGAAACATCGACCGTGAGTTGTGCATCCGCGAACTTTGGTTCTCCGCGCGAGGGAAGTGAAGAGGCACGAGAAAGCCGACCTCAAGATTGAAAGCCTAGTGATGTGCAGCAACGAGAGTCCGCCGCCCGCCAAGGAACCACTGGCCGTCGGCCTCGGTGTCGGCAATCCGATGGCCGGTTTTCTACCGGGACTCGAGCACTATCGTCTCCAGCTCTATCATTACGCAATGGCGGAGCGTCTGCGTCTCGCCCAGCAGCTTCATCCTCAGCATCCGGGCGGTCATCCGACTTCCGGCGGTCCGGGCTCGCATCTGGGGATGTCGCCGGGATTCCCGGCTCCGTTGCCGTTGTATCCAGCGGCCGCGGCCGCGGCGGCCGCCGCCGGATATCCCAGCAGGCTCGCACTCTCCATGGCCCTTCTGCATCCTCATCATCAGAGAATCCCCGAGGAACCCAAACCCCAGCACAGCTACATCGGACTCATCGCCATGGCGATACTTTCCTCGCCGGACAAGAAACTCGTCCTGTCCGACATCTATCAGCACATACTCGAGCACTATCCGTACTTCAGGACCCGCGGACCCGGCTGGAGAAACTCGATAAGACACAATCTATCGCTCAACGATTGTTTCGTCAAATCCGGACGGAGCGCCAACGGCAAGGGACACTATTGGGCCATACATCCGGCGAATTTGGAGGATTTTCGTCGCGGTGACTTCAGGAGGCGCAAGGCCCAGAGGAAAGTGCGGAGGCACATGGGACTCGCCGTCGACGAGGAACCGGACAGCCCGAGCCCGCCGCCACTTCCGGCCACTCCGCCGCCACCGACAGCTCTGGTAGGTTTTGATTTTCGCGATTGCGACGGGATAGCCTGGTTTTTTTTATTGACGATCTTGAGAACGAAACTTTCTACGGTCACGGGTCATCGAGAGTTAACACAAACGTTTGCCGGGAAACTAGAGGCTGCGGAGAGCCTGGACAACGATGCGGCGAATGTTGGGATCGGAAAAGGACTGACCAGTCTCGATCCCTCGTTTGGCCCTGCACCCAGAAAAATAATTTATTTGACTGCCAGAGTTTATTTGGTTTAAGTGAAATATTTATTTGATTTAAATACATATTTATGTAATTTAAGTAAATGGTTAATTAAATGAAATAAAAATTTATTTAAATCAAATAAATATTTTACTTAAACCAAATAAACGGTGGCCGTCAAATAAATTATTTTTCTGGGTGTGCATTGTTTCTCAGGCGGCGCGGCACGAAACGAACGCATTAACGGGGATGCAAAATTACGGTAATTCGATCATTGAAGATCCGTCATTTTACACAGACTTTCTTACGTATGCAAAATTATTTTTACGTAAAAACTTCGTTTCGCTATGGAATGTAAGGAACAATCCTCGAACACTAAAATTGCACCTACATGATGACAAAAAACGCACCGATTGACGAGTACTTAAAAATGATAATTAATTAACCCGACCGTAACGCCGCGTAGAAATTTTTGAGCGTTACATCGGGCCCTGATAGGGTCCTGCTAAGGCCTTATCAGGCCCCGATGTAACGCTCGAAAATTTCTACCCGGGACTTCACCCGAACAAACCTTTACCGATGAAAGACCGCGTCTCAACACCGTCAACTAAACAGTTATTCGACGTTCCTCGAAGATGAGAAACAAAAAAATTACCGTCATTTTGCATCTTTAGGTAGGTCCTCCGGTAGCGTCGCAACCGATAACCGGAATCTGGAGTCCTCACCATCACCACCACGGTCCGCAGCAGCTCGCCCAGCAGCAGAATCTTCACCAGCACAATCATCATTCCCACGGTCAGCATCATCAGATTCAGAGTCAATCGCTGCGGCGAACGTCCTTTCAACCCTCGAGAAAGAGGCAGTTCGACGTAGCCTCGTTGCTCGCGCCCGACGATCATCATCAGCACATCGACGCGGGCGACTCGACGATAATCGGCAGATCGGTGAAAGCGCGAAGATTCAGTTGCAGCGAGGACGAGCACGATCTGCCGGAGCCCGAGGTGGACCAAGACGAGGAGGACGTCGACGTCGACGTCGACGTCGACGTCGTCGCCGAGACAAATCCAATGCCTTCGCCCGGTACACCGTCCGGAAGTCCCGACTCCAAAATCACGTCGTCGTCGGGTCACTGCGACTGGAACGGCTCGCTTCCGGGTCTTCGGGTCGGCGCCGTTGGTCAACCGCTTTCCGCAATCTATCTTCAAAACCATCTTCACGTGAGGAACTACTACGTGCAGGCGAACGCCGGTTCTGGCTCGAGCGTTTAAAAATCTTCGAGTCGCGAACAAGATACATAAAAAAAATCAAAAAATCAAACGCGCGAATAATCGATCAATACACCAGCGATGGACCAAAACCAAGACGGACGGAGGGATGGGAAGAGAAGGAGGTGAAGAAAGAGTTACAAAAAGTTATTATAGTTAATACGTGGAAAATCTGTAACCCTGTAAATACGAAGACGGAAACGGAAGTGGAGAAAGAAGATTAAAAAAAAATATGAAGTCTCGCCTGTGTCGCCGAAGCGGGAGGGAACGGGAAGTCGACGGAGGAATCGTCGGACCTCTCGTATGTTCAAAGTGTAATATATTAGTTGTATAATGATGAGAAAAAAAAATCGTTTTAGAGAACCAATGTATAAGAAAAAAAAATTGAATATATTATATATATAATTAATTGTATTTAATTATATATACTATTACACATAAACACGTGATTCAACTTGCTGGGACCCCGAGGCTCCGGTTAATTCCGCGAGAGAATGCGTCCTTTAACCGTATGTATGTATCTGATGTATATGTACCTACGCGTGTCTCCAACCGCACCTTTCTTCAATTAGTCACGAAACTTTATTTTATTTTTATTTTACCTTCCGTCGTCGCGGCAACGTTGATCAGCCGAGTCATAAAGTTGTTGAACTGTCCGATGGAACGATCCTTGCTGCGATCGACGATCGGTGGAGAATGGAGAATTGAATAAAATAACTTGGCTCCCACAAAAATCACCAAGTGTCTTGCGAAGTTTACTCATTTATCTTTACCCCAACCATGCGCGCGCGTCGTCCCGACTTTAGCGGTAATGAGGTCAATCATCGCAATAGCAGATCAGCTCGTTAATCAAGCAATCATCGATGAATGGTTTCTGATTACCCTTACCATAAATAACAAAAAATATGTGCCTATATACATCTATATATGTCCACATATATCTATGTATGAGTATGTATATATCTATATATGTATATACATACATGATAAATAAAGTTGCATAACAGCTCGAAGAAAATGCTTGCAAAACTGCGAAGGCTCTTTCACCGGTCAGTCATACCGGCCGTGGATGTCGGGCCGTTTGCGATTGCTTCTGCACAGCTGCAATAGCGCAACAAAGTGTCATGCATAGATAGGGCCCAGCTAGCAGACAATTGACGAGAGGCCTCCGGCACATCCGTTTGGAAAAAAAAAACGTCCACGCTGTGGTAACGTTCGAGTCGTTGGGAAATCCATTTGGGTATACCGGTTGATAATAGAAGTAGCGCCATTAGTGGATGCAAATATCGAATGTCCCCGACGACTTTTAAGCGAGAAACATTTTGTTTGAACGGCGAGGGAAGAATGTCCGTGCGATTTTTGTATTCGTGACAGGCTCGGCTCTTGTCTTCCCCGGGCGTCGGCGAGGCATATTTTTCCAACCATTGCCAATAATAATAGGGGAGACCGGGGCCAAATGGCACAGCGGGGCAAAACGGGACAGTTAGGACAAAACTCAATCTTGAAATCATTTTTCGTTGCCCCATTTTGTCCCAACGATACATCCGGATTTTCAAACCCCTCACGGAGAAAAATAGTTCTGTTTCTCTAGCAAAATGTAGATCGTTAAATTTGTTGCCGGAGCAAAATATTTGCTGCCACAACAAAATATTTTGTTGTCCCTATGTTAACCAGCTAAATCAGTTATGGTAACAAAATTCTTGTTGTCACAACAATTTTTTTTTCTCCGTGCTTTTGCCCCACATACCACCATCGCCACCATCCAAAAGTCATTGGAAAATTATGACCCTGAAGATATCTGCATGTGCCCAAATTTCATCAAGTTATAATGGTTGTATTTTGCATTGTACAAACTTTACTCGAGGAAGTTCAGAGATTAAATTGGAGATTAAAATTCTATAAGTGAACAATTGGTTATTGTTGGTAAAGCCGTGCACTGATAGAGACTGGCCAAAGATGAAACTTGATGTCATGCAGATATCTTCAGGGTCGTGGAAAATTGCGATTTGTCTCATTATCCCGTTTTGCCCCGCTGTGCCATTTTGCCCCGCTCTCCCCTAATAATAATAATAATGAATAAAAAAAAACTGGGTCACTTCATCGGTATTGCAATCGCCGAACTGTCGCCAATAACGATTGACAGCGTTCTCCCAAGCTGTCCGGCGGTGCAGAAATGCACTTGTCAAAAAAAAAATTGCAACGATAAGGGCAACCCTGGTATACATTTTCTGTCACCGAATATATATATATATATATATATAGATATATGTATATATATGTATTCGTGTTTCGTGTAACTCCAAAACTGTAACGTTTTAGAATTATACCTCGATGACCCCGATAAACACTTTGACGACGAAATCGTGCCTCGCTCGCTTATCCGAGACTTTGCGAACCGACTGACGTGCAGTCTAAGTCTTTTTGCCTCTTCGGCCGAACGAAGACATCAGCTTTCGCACCTGGTTGTTCTCCGCTGTCGGGCCCGTAGCCGCTTAACAGCGAGCGCAGGGCCCACTCTTGATCTGTTTATCGCTAATAATTCGCTACAGGAAAATCCGCTTTAATGGGAAACACGCTAGGTAAATAATCATCCCTGCATAACTCGTGGGCACTTCGCCACTTTGCCCCGCTGCGCGCACCGTCGCGAACCTTCCTCGGATAATCCGACTGTTTCCCGGGAAAATACGCGCCCGGCGGGCCCGTCGGCGTCGTTGAGTAACTCGGCAATTATTCGTATGATAATTTCTTCCAACGTTCGACAATTTTTTTTCCTCTTCCTTTTATTTATTTACTTATTATTTCAATACCGCTCGAAGCATGAAGTGATTTTGCGGTTGCGTCGCACCGAACTGCGTCGGACACTCTTTCCGAGTCCGTTGAGGGGAGTTCTTGCTTTACAAGGCGTAAAAACAGCGTTTTTTTCACGAATTTCTTTAGGAGGGAAAAAAATTAGTGAGCTCTGCGCATTTAGAGGCATATTTTTAATGTATATTTGAACGATGCGAAAAAATTTGTTTTAACACAAAACAACATGAACAAGTACTGCATAGTTGTTGGTTATTATTTTTGTAATTGGACGGAGCGATAACAAAAAACTAAACGAGATATCGACTTAAACCGAAGCTCATTTTTTTTCAGTACTAAATTTTCTTTTATGCGAACCTAAAACATTGTTAAAAAAGTCTTTTGAAATCATTTTTATAGCACGTTAAAGTTGTTTTTTCTTTCTCAAAAACACTTTTTTTCAAACATGAATAAAACGATGGCTTTTCGATCTTTTTTTTGCTTTTCAACTTAACAATTGGAAATATATTTGATTTTTTTGTTTCAGTCAAGAATTACGAGCTGCATCTTTCCCGACAATTGAAAACTACAATGCAGTAAATCGGCCAATAACTATGCAGTCATTTTTTGTTTTGTGTTGAAATTAATGTTCGTACAGTTCAAATATACATTAAAACATACCTCTAAATTCACTGTGCTCACTTGTTTTTTCCCCTCCTAAAAAAATGCCTCAAAAAACGCTATTTTTAGGCCTTGCAAAGCAGGACCCCCTTCAAATTATTCTACGCTCTTCGCAGGTCGACAACTCTTCACTCGGTTGTTTTTTTTCTTGTTTCCTCTCAGAAAATTTTGAATTTTCTTTTACGATGTATCGATAATGTTGACGGGAGACAACGGAATTACCGATGGCCTTTGATTCGGTGCTTCCCAATAGTTCGTCGCGGCGAAGGAAACCTTAGAACTTTCCAAATGGCGCAGAGTCAAAGAGCTAGAACATCGGAGAATCCGACCGCTTCTCGGCAAGTCTCTCAGATATATGTGTCCATATATATATATATATATATATATATATATATATATATATATATATATATATATATGTATACATAATATCGAAGCTTCGCATCAAAACGGGACGCGAAGCCCGACGAACGAACGGAAGCAATTTGTTAAATATCGCCGTTTTCCGTATCTCGTCACTAACTTCATCCTTGCTGCTACTTGCGCACCGTATGAAAGCAAACGTAACAAACACCGTCGAAGCTGCCGTACAAGTGCCCCGAACGATTTAAAAGATTATACCTGTTTCCCAGTACCATTAAATCGCCGCGTTTCACGTGTCCTCGTTGCGAGCCGAGAGACAAACGCTCGCGTGGGAATACCCACGCACCTTCGGCCCGCTATATTTTCCCGGAGAAATTATAATACTCCCACCGTACGTTAATGCTCGAAATATTGAATTTTAACTGTGTGTTTAATCTCGCGGCTAATGCAAGCGACAATGCTCACTTCGGAGATTGAGGAAAATTCCATCCGACGTGGACCTTCGTAATTCCGGGTAATATAAGGTAACGGCACCGATGCTCGACGGCAAGATACAGTTTTCGGACACTAATCTGTAAAGTTGATTTTGCTGCGAATTTTTATTATCGGAAAGAAAATATTCACTCTTAAAAGCGCCCTTACGATTATCAATTTATTTCAGAAAGGTTCAATTTTTATTATCGGAAAGAAAATATTCACTCTTAAAAGCGCACTTACGATTATCAATTTATTTCAGAAAGGTTCAATTTTTATTATCAGAAAGGAAATATTCACACTTGAAATCGCATTTACGATTGTCAATTTATGCACATCAATAATTTGGCTACTAATTTTTATTATCGGAAATGGAATATTTACACTTGAAATCGCATTTACGATTGTCAATTTATCCACATGAATAATTTTGCTACTAATTTTTATTATCGGAAATGGACTATTCACACTTGAAATCGCATTTACGATTATCGGTTTATCCACAGGAATGATTTTGCTACGTATTTTTTATTATCAGTAACCAAATAGTCACACTTGAAATCGTATCTATGATTATCAACTTTCCCGCAGAAATGATTTTGCTACGAATTTTTATCATCAGAAAGGAAATATTCTCACTCGAAATCGCACCTGCGATTATGAATTTATCTACAGGAATGATTTTGCTACGAATTTTTATTATCCGAAAGGAAATATTCACATTTAAAATTGTATCTATAATTATCAATATATCCACAGGAAAAAAGTTGTGCCAATTTTACGCACGAATGATAATTTCATTATTGTGTTTTGTCGGTCTAGAGTCGTCGTAGTCGCGGCAACGAATCATGCGAGATTTTCCCACCGTTGCCAGGACTTCGCCGATGAGCCTCGCATCGAGTGTTTGAGAAAACTCAAAACCGGCGGAAAAGCTTCAAGGCAGTTTCGTGTGTGCCCATCTGTATAGATCCATCCATCTTAACGTACACAAAAAAATAAGAAACGAAGAGTTTTCGAAGGTGTTGGAAAAACACACCGCCGATGGGTTTGTCGGCCCCGTACGCGGAACGATGCGGTTTAACTATGCAAAGCGATTCAGAGGGTTTGTTTTTCTTTCGTACCTTTGGGCTACTGAGAAAACTCTATACCGTATATACACATTGACGATACGAGGATCGGTCTCACGGAGTTTTCGGTTATTTAACAAATAATGAGACAGCGCAATCGGCGCATTACAGGACGTTCGCCCCTTCACCTGTCTCCGTCGTGGCCCTATTTTTCTTGTGATCTTTCTTACTGACGATGCGTCGAAAAAAATTCCACGGACGCGGATCCTCTCTCGGAATTTACCTGAATATTTTTACCACCACCGATTTTCCGATCTCTATCGCGATGACCGATCTCCGAATCGGGACTCCGAATGTTGGATTGGCCATCGAATAGGCAGACGGAGGGATGGGAAGCGAAAGAGATGAAGAAAGAGATACAAAAAGTTATTATAGTTAATACGTGGAAAATCTGTAACCGTGTAAATACGAAGACGAAGGAAACGGAAGTGGAGAAAGAAGATTTTTAAAAAATATGAAGTCTCGCGGGAACGAGAAGTCGACGGAGGATATCGTCGGACCTCTCGTATGTTCAGAGTGTAATATATTAGTTGTATAACGATGAGAAAAAAAATAGTTTTAGAGAACCAATGTATAAGAAAAAAATATTGAATATATATTATATATATAATTAATTGTATTTAATTATATATACTATTATACATAAACACGTGATTCAACTTGCTGGGACCCCGAGGTTCCGGTTAATTCCGCGAGAGAATGCGTCCTTTAACCGTATGTATGTATCTGATGTATATGTACCTACGCGTGTCTCCAACCGCACCGTTCTTCAATTAGTCAGGAACATTTATTTTATTTTTATTTTATCTTCTGTCGTCGCAGCCCTTACCATAAATAACAAATCTGTGTCTGTGGGCAAAATGGTGTAACGGGGCAAAACGGGGTTTTTGGGCAAAACGTCATGTTCCAAAAATTTTTGGATGCCCGAATTCGCCCTATCGGATACATCAGGCTTTTCCGCCCACTTTTCCCATCTTGTCGGATCCAAAAATGATTGGAAAATTTAGTTTTCCCAAAAACCCCGTTTGCCCCGTTGCCCCATTTTGCTCCGATCTCCCCTATAGGGTAAAAGTGGTGAATATGGCCCACCTCGATTAACACGTAAATCAATGATATATGGACCGGGCTATATTCCCCACTTTTATCCTATACACACATAATAAATAAAGTTGCATAACAGCTCGAAGAAAATGCTTGCAAAACTGGGAAGGCTCTTTCACCGATCAGTCATACCGGCCGTGGATGTTGGATCCTCTCTTGGAATTTACCTGAATATTTTTACCACCGCCGATTTTCCGATCTCTATCGCGATGACCGATCTCCGAATCGGGACTCCGGATGTTGGATTGGCCATCGAATAGGCAGATACTCCCTTATATTTTCGTTCTTTGAATATATTCATTGTCGGGTCGATCGAGTGTTTGCTTTCCTCAAGTGCTCGCGGTACTTAATATTAAATATACCTAATATAGGTTACACGGTTACCATCGAAATTTTGGTATAGCCGGGACGTTGCGTAAATAACGCCATCGGGAGTAGCCACTTCCGCCTTTGCCGCGCGAGACCGCACAATGCATTGGTTACACATTGTTGTCCCTCGGCCGGGGACCAGGGAAAGGACATATTGGCCCGGAGATCTTTTACTCGAGTGGGGAAACGACCGTAGAAATGGGCCTCCTTCGTCTGTATACTTTAACTCCTCGTCAAAACCGCGCCGGTGTGCATTCATCGAAACGGTCCTTCATCGTCCTGTCAGGACAGCTCCCCACCCTTCGGGGAGCTGTCCTGACAGGACGAAGTGCGCGCGCGCCTCTCGGGACACTCGTCCTGCGGTCAGGTGTGTGAGACGTACGCGCCAAAGCTCCACTCCTAATGCCTAATAATCCATTTACCGGGGAACACATTGTGCCATTTCAATTGGCTATTTTCATAGGCTTCGATGTAACGATATTTTTCACCCGGGTATTATAATATAACATTTTTATTATAGGGTAAACAAAATTCGAATGTAATTCAGTGTAACTGACTGGGAGTCTTTAGGCAAAAATTGGTACTTTGAATTTCATGTGCAATTGTGGGGAAAATTCATTTGCGGTGTATTGAAACATTCGGAATTCTTCATTTTTTTAATAATTTACTGGAATTTCAATGAATAAGTATATTCATTTTTCATTACTTATACATTATTGTACATTACGTTTAATGTACCAGTTTTTGCATGAAAGCTTCCAAATGGGTACATTACATTTTTTATATCTTTTACAGTGTACATAATACTAATAATAGGAATAAAATCGGGGCTGACAGACCCAGGTCGATGGCTCTTTGCCAAAGTGTAAAATTATCATTAGGTATACTATTCATATAAGAAGGTTGCTGTATAAATATTATCTTTGGAAATAAATCTCTGGTACTCACTGTAAAAAAATTCGTATGAAATTTAATGTACCGGACTGCAAGTTTTTATGCAAAAACTGGTATATTAAATTTCATGAACAATTGTGATGAAAAATTCATGTTCAGTGTATTGAAAACATTGGAAATACTTTATTTTTAATAATTAATTTTGACTTTCATAAAAAATTATATTAATTTCTCATTACAATTGTACATTAAATTTGATGTACCAATTTTGCATAAAAACTTCCATTCCGGTACATTGAATTTACAATTTTTTTTTACAGTGCTACTACTAATAAAATCGCTGTCTACTCGACGGTCGATAGATAAATATCTTACCCGGTAAACAAAAGTTTCACTGTAACGTTACTACTTCCTACTTAGCTCTATAACTGTTACATAACACCCCAGTTACGCAACAGTTACATTGTTTGGTAGAAAATCACGATAAAATGGCTACGCAGGCGTGTATTTATTATTGATTTATTATTAATTTATTATTGATTGATTATTGATTTATTATTGATTTATTATTGATTTATTGTAAAAATGGTCCGGGTCCAATTACTAGCGCGATACGTAAACGCATCGGCGAAGTAGCCAATAGCAGATCGATAAAGTACGCGACAGAAATAAGACAATATATTCGCTGGACAAAGTGGAATAATAAAAATAAAATAAGCCTTATAAAATACCAAAGATAACTACAATTCGTCTCGCTACTTTTGTACAAAACATGAAAATCAGTAACAACATCAATATTTTTTTTGCTCTCTTTTATGATACAACTGTCGAACGTACGTGGCCGAGGCGCGGGTAATCGGCGCGGCCAGCAAGCGGACTCGTTAATCTCTCCAGTGTAATATAAAAGGCATCGTCGTAGCTCTCGCGGGTTGCTCGTTCTCCAGCGGGAGACTCGGAGAGAGCGCGATTGAAACGGGGCTCAATTATTTTTCCTCGAGACTGAATCCGCTCTCGCTGCTCGAATACCTCCGGACAATCGGCTCGTTCGTACGAATCGCTTGCGCATACGCCCGCTTCGCTCTCTCGCTCTCCCCCGTGTGTTATATAGTCCGCGCTATATTCACAGTGTATATCGAATCGGCGATGTAAACGGCTCGCCGTCGCGACGATTCCGATTCCCGCGGCGAATGCAGCTGCTAACTCCGCACTGTAATATTTCGTCCGGTGTAGCTACTCTCTGTGTGCCGCTTTCTGGGTACATTGTAGCAGTCGCGCGAAACTCGGCGGGTGCGATTGCCAGCAACACCGGAACGGCATTACAACAGCATCGGCCGGAGTACACCCAAACATCGGCACGTCCGGGGGATTTCGGTCCAACAATGCTCGCGAATAAAACATTTTCGAATATGCTTTGGAGAGTGAGTAACTCTCTCACAGACGTTTATTTGTCGAAAACCACTTTATCGCGAATTGGCGAAGCGTGATTTTCTCACAACGAGGGGCGGAGTCCTATGAGCGAAGGTAATGCTTTTTTTTTAGAGCAGTTAACGGCGAGCTTGGCGCGCAGGACCAATGATTTGCGCACAGTGGATAAAAAATATCAATGACTTGAGTCATTGAAAATTCGCTCGCGGTAGGCCAAAGAAAAAATTAGTATTTCGATTCTACATTCAATTTTTACTAATGCATACGGGATTTAAATGGTAACATGTCACATTGGCAGTCTTGGCGTCGTTGTTTCGATGTCATATGGAATTGTAAGAGTTGAAGGTAGGATTGAAATAAGAATTTTTTTTCTTCGGCAAGCAATTTTTTTTTTCAGTGCGGCAAAGAATCAATCGGTCGGCGTTGACCAGATTCATTTTTTTCATCTTGATCCTTCGGTATTTCGCCCACGGGTGTCGAAATCGGACGATACCACACGAATATCCGTAACATTTACACTGAGAGATGGATCCGATAGAAGTTACCATAAATCTGGTAAAAACCGAGTGAAATTTTAGGTCGGGAAAACTGGGACAAAACGGGGTCATGGGGCATAATCGGGACATGAAATGTCACATCGACGTGGGGCATAATGGGAACATGAAATGTCATATCAATGTGGGGCATAATGGGGACATGAATTGTCATATCGACGTGGGGCATAATGGGGGTATGAAATGTCGTGTTGACGTGGGGCAAAATAGGGTACCCAAAATTATCGAATAAATCGATTCATGATAGCCAACAAACGACGGAAACCGGGACAAAATGGGGACATGAAATGCCATATCGACATGGGGCAAAAAAGGCTAATAATGAAGCTAACAAAAGTTGCCGCAAGTCAAATCGAAGGGTACCCCGTTTTGCCCCAGATGGTTTTTTGTTATATCCTTTCAAAACCGGTGCTAATACAATTTTTGCTAGAATATCTGTTCACTAGAAAAGATAGTAATCGATGGCATCGCAATCGCGGAACGTTTGTTTTAGGTTAGCAGGTTTCACCGGCATATTATATTGTTCAAATTTTTTTATGCGTACTTACATATAAAAATCTGACGACGAAATTCTGATTTTTTTTCCACGGACTTCTCAGTTTTCATCCCCGAAATTCTCACTTTAAATCCATGAAATTCTTAATTTTATGCCACAAAATTCATAGTCAGATACGCAAAATTTTGCCAACACTTCTGGAAAAAAATATCATATGAGTTGGGTAAAGATCGGTAGGCCAGTAAAAATTTCACATATCGCTAGTGGTTGCGCTGGTGAACCATCTTGCCTGATCAAAATTTTCCACATGTCGCGATGGTTTTTCCGAGATCCTTTCGGTAGACTGAGAGTCGGTAGACTGAGAGTCTGTAGACTCAGAGTCGGTAGACTGAGAGTCGGTAGACTGAGAGTCGGTAGACTGAGAGTCGGTAGACTGAGAGTCGGTAGACTGAGAGTCGGCAGACTGAGAGTCGGTAGACTGAGAGTCTACCGATCTATGATGAGATTATTTCCATTCTGTCGCGCAGTTTCCAAAAATCGTTCTTTCCACCACGCGGTCCGTTCTGCCCCACTCTACATCCGAACCGCGATAGCTGCGAAGTTTCCCCTTTCCCCGCTACACATTTCGAGCTTCGATTCAACGACCGGTACATCGCATGGCCGGTAACCGGTACACCCCTCTCATGTGTGTTTCGTCGCTATTTAGGAATTCACGGATTATACAAGTCGCGAGAGGGGTTGATGCATTAACGCCGAGCCGATAATGACGCGCGCACGTTCGGGCCTCGGCTACGAGCGTCGAGCGAGGTCGGAACTCCGATATACGTGTTTTCACATATAACGTTTTACGTATAAAATGTGCAGGGCGGATTTGTAAAACGTGGGGGGGGGGGGGGCCCCCCCGTGTAAATTTTCGCCCCCCCCCCCCACCTTTTTCCCCCCCCCCCCCCCCCCCCCCCACCACCCGCCGGCGTCAATTTTGCCAGCGTGCCTCCGCATCGCTCGGCATTATATTATACTAACATATACACCCGGTGTACCGGTACACAGCCGATTCGTTTTCAGTAACGTTTTCGAACACACCGGTACCGGTTTGCCGGTTCGAATTTACGACCGAGAGACACGAAATAACCGGTGAATCAATCGTTCCACCCTACCATCCACAAACCAACCACCCACCCATCCATATCCCGGAATGCCCCCCCCCCCCCCCCTTCCCGGGACGCCCTTTCCCCCCCCCCCCCCCCCCCCCCCCCAATGCCGTCGAGCTGTCCAACTCTCGATGCGCGGCGGTGCACAACATTATGCGTATATGTGTCGATGCCAAAATATTTGGGCAACAGTAGTTACCGCGTAACGCTTCTGCTCTTCTCTATGTATCGCGTCCGATTCCGTTTAGCCTGCAGCCGAGAGAATCCATTCGATTCTCGATGACCCACTGTGATGGTCGATGAAATCCGGATGGAAAATATTTCTACTGTTTTCCGTCATGGCACCGCGGAAAAACTCGATGGATGTAAATACATTGTTTATTCGTAAGTTTAGGTAAACTTTGTGTTGGGTAAAAAATGAGTCATTTTGGTACGACAATTAATTTCGTACGATACGGGAGATAATTAATTTAGAGTTAAAGTATTTTTTTTACCGGTGTACGTATCTCGAATTTCGTATTGTGATATTTTTTGTTCACTTTGTGATATTGTGATGGGATAAAGGCATGTTGGTTTGTTGAAGAATCTTTCCACGCTCCATCGAATAGCAATAGTATAATAATATTCTAATAATAACAAAATGGAATAATATAAATATTTCTGCAACAATAGTTACCGCATAACGTTTTTGCTTTTCTCTATGTATCGTGTCCGATTCCGTTTAGTTTGCACGCGGAGAACAAAATTTTTGGGACAACAAGAAATTTGTTATCATAACCGATTTACCTGGTTAACATAGGGAAAATAAAATATTTTGTTCTGGCAGCAAATATTTTTGCTGCCACAACAATAAATTATTAACGATCTACATTGTTGTTGGTGAAACAAAACTATTTTTCTCCGTGCACCCGAGAGAATCAATTCGATTCTCGATGACCCACAGTTGTAGTGGACGAAATCCGGATGAAAAATATTTTTACTGATTTTCGTCATAGAAATGAGGTAAAGGTCGATGTATTTATGTAAATCGTCTATTCATAAATTTACATATTTATTGATATGTATATTAATTCAGACTCAAACCATTTTTTTCCCCGGTGTACCTATCTTCAATTTCATATTGCAATACTTTTTATTCGCATTGTAATATTGCGGTAACGCCGTGTAGGTTCATTGAAAAACCTCTTCGGGCTCCATCTAAGGGCAATAATGTAATACAAATATAATATAATAATGTAAATATTTGGGCAACAGTAGTTACGGCCTAACGATTCTTCTCTTCCGTATGTATCGTGTCCGATTCCATTTAGCCTGTGCCCGAATGAATCCGTTCGATTCTCGATAACTCACAGTCACGATGGCCGAAATGCAGTTGAAAAATAATTCCACTCTTTTTCCTCATCGAAATGAGGAAAAGCTCGATGTATTTATAAATCGGCTAACCATAAATTTACACAAACTTTGTGGTGTTACATAAAAAAACGAGTCATTTTGCTATGACAATTAATTCCATACGATCCACCGAATAATGAATCTATACTCAAACAATTTTTTTCCCGGTCTGCACTGCCGTTCATTAATTCCTGGTGAGTTTTCTATAGCGACCCTCTTCATATCGCCCAGGAATTAACGAACAGCAGTGTACCCATCTTCAATTTCACGTCGCAATATTTTTATTCACATTCTAATATTGTGATGGGGTAACAGCGTGTTGGTTCGTTGAAGAACCACTTCCGGCTCCATCGAAGCACCCTCCTGGGTCCTCGAACCCCGCAGGCCTTTTTGAGAATTCTGGTCACTCGAATTTACCCCCCCCCCCCCCTGGTCATACATTCACGAATTATAAGAACACGTATACTTGAAAATAACTCGGAGTTGGTAACGTCGAGAGCGTGAAACACTCGAGGGTGTAACGGAGCGCGTGATCCAATGTGGCTGTTCGTGCGTCTATGAAGAGCCGAGAAGCGAGCATGAGGCAGGAGGCTCGAGGGTCCTCGGTGGTCCGAAATAAATCGGAAACAAATTCGTCTCGAATCACCGAGAGTCACTCCGCGATTCTTCGTCGCTTTGTGGGCCTCGAGTGGATCGAGAAATGGAGAGGAATCCGCTGCCACCGGGAGCCTCCGTTTTTCCCGGATAGGACGATACACTCGCTCGTGCGTGAGCAACGGACAGACGGACGGACGGACGCGGGGAGGGCGGAGATCGCGTCCGGAGAACGTCTGCTGGATATGTACGGTCGCGCAGAATTTACTCCCGAAGGATCCTCCAGGAGGTTGTCCCACTCCTGTCGTGACACGACGTCCCAAGGTTCCTCGATCTCGGCTCTCACCCTCCCGCCCCTCGCTTCTCGCATGCAGTCTGAATTCAAATGCCGGGCGTCGTCGCACCCCCGAGTAAACACCCCCTTGTGTATTAAGACGACGTTCAACGCCAGACGTACAAAGCTCGGACATGCCGCAGACATAATTTCTACCGGAAATGCGCGATACACCGAAAGAATGGGGAAAAAATGTCAATGACTCAAGAATGAATGAACCTGAAGATATCTGCATGACATAAAATTTCATCTTTGGCAAGTGTCTATCAGTGCACGGCTTCAGGAAGAAAAACCAATTGCTATAGAATTTGAATCTCCAAGTGAACTTCTTCGAGAAAAATTTGTATGATGCGAAATACAGCCATTATAACTTGATGAAATTTAGGCACATGCAGATATCTTCAGGGTCATAAGAATTGTCAGCCCATCCGGCCCGTTCCGCCTATCCCGTTCGGAAATTCAATCATTTTTCAGGAGAGTTCGCATTCGGATTTGCATTGTTTCAGTGCATGAGACAGGTCGTATCAGAGTTCACCTGAAATAAAAAAATAACAATGAAAAAAAAAATCACCGTATGTATATAATTGTCGCAGCTGATTCGTAGCGAAACGCATAAGGTTCGGGAGATCGTGCATTGAGCCACTGTGAAATTAGCTGCGATACACGGTGAAAAGGCAAAAGATGGC
>JAPYZD010005633.1:0-14165 GCA_030522725.1 Ichneumoninae sp. B BG-2022a | reverse complement strand
GCATTTGCATGAACATGGCACATTGACGTCTTCGAACTTTCTCGGTAAAGTGAAGCTCGTTTATGGCCGGGGATGACAACGAAGTATTTCAAGGAAAGGTGGCGAATGGCGTTTGTGTGTTGGGGAGAGAGAGGTGCAAAATGGAATACCAATTTATTCCTAGGATATCTAAAAAAAAATCTTGGCTTACGTTGTCGCATCAATGAGAGAAAATAATTTGAAAAAGTCATTGATATTTCTTTCTTCGGAATGAAGTGACAATAATGACTTTTAGACTTTATATGACCTTTCGGACAGATTCCGCATTTACAAGAACGCGGCACGGCCGCTTGTACGGTGAAATGTCATTACGGTCCGGTAAATTGTAAGACCGTCGCATTGGAATGTCCCTTTTGCGACGCGGTCTGTGACAGTTCCTTTCTGCCGTCGTTGCAGCTGCTGCGCCCAGTGCGCGCGCGCGGCCTTCACGAGCCTTTGCTAATTTCCTCGCGTGGGACGAGCTCACGTTCGATCGTTCGGTCGTTAGGAAAAGCTCTCTCGACATCGGGCCCCGAGACTGCACGCAGGGACTTTGAATCGAGCGTGTGCCCACGCGCGTGGGCACACGCTCGATAAATGCCTCTCGTTCGCACGCCGAAGCAATCCGTGTCGCAAAAGCGAAAGGGCTATGTAAAAATAACACTGTAATTCCGCCTGCAACGATATTGTGATTTTTGTCCGGACACTCCGGAATCTCCCCGATATTTTGCGAGCGACAGAAGAGTCTCGTGCGCGAGGCTCTTTAAAACCATGAAATATCAACTGGTCGGGAGATATTCGAAGGACGCCGCGGCAAAGGCGCAAGGACCTCGGAAACCCACTCCCCTACATTGAAAAAAAAAAAAATTTAAACCTCATTCCAACGCCTATACACTCGAAGCAGACGGGCCCACTCAAGGCGAGGAACGCTTCTATCTGCGCGCGGAGTGAAATTCACGAGCACGCGCGACCGCGCCGGCGATTATTAGTCGGGCACGACAAAGACGGCTCACCTAATTACTTCGGGGTGTGCATAGCGCCATAAGGTAGACGTACAGAACGCAAGTGGCGGCAACGCAAGCCGACTCGCCGCTCGCTGCACGCAGGCTCATTTGATTTTATTGTCGATGCCGCGCCTCGCATGTGTCTCACTAATGCTCAAGCAAAGTACTTCATCCTACTATATGCGTGCTGCAGTAATAGTTGAAAATTTAATTTGCGCACACGCCGTTTTCTCGGGGTTTTAATTAGTTTACGGAGATGGGAAAAGCGCGTCGATCGGGTTCGTCTCGCGAGAGAACGTTTCCGCAAATCCCATCGAATATGTCGTCGTAAAATGTCGACCAGCTCTTGGGGGACAAAAAATGGTAAATACAATTTGACGCCAGTCGTGGACAAGAAATTGTTCTTAAATGTAGAACCGCTTTTTCTTTTACTGTGCAGTCGCTTACCTCGATCGTTCTTGCTTTAACTGTAAAATTTCGTTTAGGGATTAGTTTAATTATGGTGAAATCTTCCGCGCAGCTTGCGACGATTTTTGTACGAATTGAGCTTTGTCCGCTAATTGGGTCTTAGAAACTATTGACAGAACAGTTTTCACTCCTAATTGTATATATATTTTTAATTTGTACCAGCCTTTACAGAAATTAATGCTCAAACATTTAAAAAATGTTTTTTTAAGCTTAATTGTTTCAAGATGGATTAAAAAAAAAGCAAAAAGAAAAAATTGTGCCCGTTCGATTTTTTTTTTCAGACATATGAAACGAAAAACGATAATACGTAACCTGATATGTGTTATGAACCTTTCCATAGGATTTTCTACGGCTTTTTGATGAGTTTGTCACTGTTCGTCTGCCTTTTACAATCAAAGTGCAATGTGAATAGTTTATCTTTTTTATTTTTTCTTCTTTAATTTCCAATTGTTTTATAACTTCTCAATGTATCCGAAAACCGTCATCCGTTTCTTCGCGAATAAATGAGCCAATGTGTCTCGACGTGTGTCCCGGGGTTGTCTTACTTGGCGCGATGAGCGTGACGCCTGCGCAGTACGAAGTACCTTGCACGGTGCCTGAAACAACGCGTACCTTACCGGTGTGTAGCGCGGCGCATGTAGGCTAATGCCAAGAAAGCATGACGAACCGCAAATACGACGCAGTGATTGATGATACCCGTCGTCACCCAGCCAGCAATAATACCTACAGGGCCCCCTGTAATATACAACACACTGAACCTATTATCTTTAAGCTGTATGGTCGGTGTTATATGTGCGCTTACGCGCGACCCTGGTGCGCCGCGGCTATCGTCGATATACATCGTTCCGCACTCGCCACCAGAAAGAGATCCTTTTGCGAAAAGGATTGATGCGATTGCGGCACGAAATTGCGCTCATTGCACTCAGCTACACGCCGTACCGTATTCCAATAAGACGCATAGATTTATGCGCCCGTTCGTACGCAAAGTACGACACAGACAGAGTCGCTGATACGCCGGCACTTACAACGATCTAATAACAGCGCGAAGCGTACAAACGAGAAGTCGTGGGTGAATGAGACTTTTTCATTGAGTCTCCGGGCCGCGGACTCGATCACCGTTAATATTATCGACACGTGTATGTACCGATACTTTTAACCGTAATCAATTTTTCTTTCGATCTCGTCCGCACACGCCTGCGGGCGAAATGCGCAGATCTGTACACGTCGTTCCGCCGGTGGTTCGACCGCACGGTGTTTCGTGCGCGAGTAAAACGGAGCTGGACGGCGAACCGCTTGCGTAAACTTATTTCACCCTCCGTCGATTCAAATCGATTGCGAATCGGGCTTGACGCAGCGTTTCTGGGTGCACGCACGGTGCTTGGTCGCGTCACGCAATCGTCGCGGGATAAGAAATGTGGGATGAAGAAAAGAAGAAACAAAAAGTAACTTTGGAAGTTTCGAAGTTAGGCCCGGGGGCGTTAAATACTGTACGTGAATTGATGGATTGCGTATCGTGATTTGCACACTCAGCTTCGGAGTCATGTTATCCAATCGGATGGGAGGGCAGTGCGGGTTGCGTACATGTGTGCAAGAGATTCTAGGACGTGAAAGACCCGAGCGACGTCCCGCTGCGGTCGTCGATCCGTCGGTCCGGTCGATACGAATTACCAATTTAATGCCGTCGATGTAACCCGGTGCATTCCGCTCTCTGCCGACCCCCTCTTTTGTGACGTCGAAGGTGATCCAGCGGAATCATTGACGGCTAGCATTTTTCGCGAGCTGCATCGCGGCACTAGAAAGTGACTAGGGACAGAACGGGGCAAAACTGAAGTCTGGGGCAAAATGGACCACTGATCTCTCCGTTCGAGATGAGAAATGGTCCATTTTGAGGCGCTATTTCGTTTTGCCCTACTCTTCCCCTCTGAGCGGGGCAATATGGCACAGCGGGTCAAAACTGGATAATGAGACAAAATGCAATTTTCCTATAACTTTTCGGTTCGTGGGACAAAACCGGGTTGAAAATCCGGATGTATCGTTGGGACAAAATGAGTTATCCAAAAATTATTGGAAAATTTAGTTTTGCCCTCACCGTTCCGCTTTGCCCCACCGTCCCATTTTTGCCCGCTCTCCCCCATCCCGTTTCCTAAAATATTGATTGCCTGCATCTTCTCAAACAACAAGAAAGGTACTGGATTTATTCTGCTTTACCGCCGGAGCAAGCACGGGAATTCCTTCGCTGCGATCGCACGTGCCGAAGATGCTTTAATGAGTAACATCGGGAAAAAAATGCTAACCGCTCGCCATTAAAGCGCCATGCCATCGACGGTGATCCAGCGAAATCATCGACGGCTATAATTTTTCGCGACCTGTATCGCGGCTCTAGAAAGTGACTAGGGACTGAACGGGGCAAAACGGAACAGTGATCTCTCCATCCGAGATAGGAAGTGCTCCATCTTGACGCGCTATTCCATCATGCCCCACCCTTGCGCCTATCCTGTTTCCTAAAATATACATTTCTCGTGCGTCCTCAAACGTCAACAGAGACACTGAATTTGATGTCTCTTCTATACCCTCGGAGCAGGTGCTGGAAATCTTCCGCTCCGCTCGCACGCGCCGAAGATGTTTTAATCGTCAGGCGATCGGTGAAAAACAAAACGTTGAACCGTTCGCCATCGAAGCGTCGATAGGTCGCAATGAGTAACCGCAGCTTTCGATGATTCCGCGCGGATCGACGTACAGCCGTGCCACTCTCTTTCTTGATTTCCATGAAAGTCCCTCGTCTCTCGGATTCATGTCTGATCGACGGATAAAACAGCGACGGCTGAGTGAATATTCGCACGTGAATTAATGCCCCGGAGGTGTAACGTGCTATACCAGATACCTAGATATTCGAAGGTGCATGAAGCAAGGAAGATAGATCGCCGATCGTACCAGTCGATATGTCGTATACACGGGCTCTAAACTATTATGGACTATTCACCGGCCGAGATTGGATCACTGCGCGGACAGAGAACAATAAAAAAAAAAAAAAAAAAAAAACCTCTCCACGTAGAGAGAGAAAATTCTTCTTACCCGCTGCGCGTCTCGTTTCACCTGTCGCACTTCGACGTTCGGAGTAACGGCTCACGCACACGAATTTAATACCGTGATCGAAGCATTCATATAACGTATTAGTTTGTACTTTTGCGTCCGAGCGATCGGGCCTCGCGCGCTTCCGTCTCACCTGGGCGACCCGCGCGCCGCGTGATCTACGATATTCCGCCGACCTTTACCTCCGCGAACGCAACTCCTTCAATTTCTCTGTTACTCGGAACGAGCCCCGATCGGGCACTCTCGGCGGCGTAACGAGCGCAATAACAATTCCGCGTTCTTATCGAAATATCAACGAGAACTTGGTCCGTGCGCCGGCGCACTGTCGTACACGTGAAATAAATAAAAACAAAATAAAAGGTATAAAAATGTTGGGTGTATCGTCCCTCGGCGCGCGGCGACTCACCGTGCAGTCACGAGTTACGTCTGTGTCTTCGTGCAGCCGTCTGACTGACCTTTTCGCATCGCGAGTGCAAGCCGAGAGCGCGCGCTGCGAGTTCCTCGTGAAACGAATGAGGAATACTGAACAGAAATAAAAAGAGGGAAAAAATACCTATAATAAGTACCGTTTGGCGAGAGGGTTGGATTGCGGCGGGCGGACGAAGCGCCCGAGACTGGCCGAGGAGCGAGATGCCCTCTCGGTGCACGCGTTTAATAGTGCGAACGGAATATGGTTCGGGCAGAACTCGTGCCTCGCGCAAGAGCCGCGACGTTAGAACGCGAGAAAGAGAAGAGGGCGAAGAAATGAATGGGAGGGAGCGGGAGAGAGAGCCCGAAGCGTGTCGTCCTCGCGAAGATAACGCGGCTTGACCGATTTCCCCGCAAATTCAATTACACGTTGCTAATGCCAAAGCGGCCCGACGAAGCGCCGGCCGGCCGTTACACGCCCACAGCGCGCCGTCGGCCCTTGAGCCGCGGCGTGCACCCGCGATCTGTTGGAATATGCAAGCGGGAGGAGGAGGACGAAGAAACGCCGCTCTGTATCGGTGTTTGCGTCTCGCTCGCTTAACGTTCGTTCTTTGGTACCGCGACAAAACGCGCGGCTCTCGCTATCGGTACGCGTAGAGCGCCGACCGGACACGCGCGTGTATGGATCAGCATGACCGTTCTCCCGAAGAACGTCGAGGAGTCGTGCGGCGCATGCGAAACCAAAGAGACACAAGGAGAAAGGGGAAATTAAGAAAAGAGAAATAGCAGTGATAGCGCACCGCGTGAGAAATTAACCTGGAGTGTATCACACGGTCGCGTGTGCCGCGTTGGGGCTCTCGGCCTTTTTTTCGAGGCGAAGTGTTCCTCGATTGTTTTTGTTCGCTCGGCTTGGCGATCGGACGGAAATTAGGTCTCTCGCTTGGATTTTGCGGCGTATGAGAATTCTACCCTTTTTTGGCCTCGCACTATCGGGCACGACAGATTGGGGAGCGCAGACGTTTTGGGACTTTCGACACTCTGGGATTTTGGGACCTCCGCGATGATAAACTCTATGCCGCTCTTCATTTATTTTAATCGTTCATTTTCTTTGCATTTATTTTTATTATTTACTTATTTTATTTATTGGTCAATTTTTCGTCTTTTCGTTTAACAATCAAGCGATATTTTTTTTATCTCACACGGTCCTTTGTCCCACAACCCGACGTATTCCCCGATTGTTCATTAGTCCGTCTTCTCCCTCACGGAAAAATGTACTGAATCGTACAGATGTTAGATTAACTTCGGGGTATACCACACGATCGCGTGTGCCGCGTTGCGGCTTTCGTCGTTTTTCTTTGAGTCCGAAGTGTTCCTCAATTTTTCTTATTCGCTCGACTTGTCAGTCGGACGGAAATTAGATTTCGTTCACTTAGATTGGGCAGAGCAGACTTTTGGGACTTTAGATCCTCCGCGATTTTCGAACTTCCGGGACTTTGAATCCTCCGGCACGGTAAACTCTACGAGGTTCTTCATTAATTTTAATCGTTCATTCTTTTGCTTTCATTTTATTTATATACTTATCTTATTTATCAGTCAATTATTTTTGTCATTTTTTTTCTTTTTACTCAACGATCGATAGAATGTTTAAAATATTTTACACGGTCGTCCATCCCACAATTCAACGAATTCTCCGATTGTTAATTCGCTCGTCATCTCCCTCGCGGAGAAATCCAATGAATCCTCCCGACGTTAGACAAATCCCGCTCCGATTCAAACGTCCTTACTTATCTCGTCGCATCTCCACCCATAACACACTTCAATTGTCTCCCGATCTTCTCTCGTACGGTCTAATAACAATGTAAAATGTAATTGTGAGAGTACCGAGCGGAACAGCTCAACAAATTATACAATTAGCGATACGCTCTCGAAAATTTAGACGTTTCTGTTTAAGCATTCCCACGTGTATGATACGTGTTATTACTGTCCCAGTGGCGTGACCCGGCTTCGTTAAAGTCCCATTTTCCTGTTTCTCTTTTTTAACGTTTCCCTTGCAACTGCACACGGAGTCGCCGCGAGGCGTACGTCGAAACGAACGATCTCTCACTCTCCCGTCTCACGAGGGTCGTGGATCGGGCGATCGGAAGGCGAGGACGGAATAATTCTGTCGGTTATCGAATTCGATCGATCGTGATCGAGGGTCCAAAGGTTGGCGCACAGTATTCAGTACACAACCTCTCGAATGCACATGTACCGATCGCTCAATTCCATAAGGGCATACTTTCTATGTGTGAAATAGCCTGTGCGCCCTTCCGGCTTTGGATAATCCATATGGAGCGCCAGATCGTTTAGGAGACAGACGGGCGCGTCATGAGCCACTTTAATTGGAATCCCGACTTCTTTCTCTCCGTCTTCGTCGGTATAGACGACGCCTTTCAAAACTATTGCCCACGACAATCGACAATGTGAACTAACGTTAGGAAAGAAAAAAAAGAAAAATTGCGGCTATTGGATTACGTGGGTTAAGCACCGACGGAGGATCTCCCTTGTGGTTAACAGTTTTCTCGCTGACCGCGAGCCAACACGGGGGCCAGCTTACCGGGTTTTAAACTCTCTCCTATAGGCGCAAACCTTTTGCTTATAATTTATATGTATATACATGTATATATATACACAAATACATATATGTATGTATGTATGTATGTATGTATGTATGTATGTATGTATGCATGTATGCATGTATGTATATGTGTGTGTGTGTGTATGTAATATACCTGTAGAGAGTGCAGCAGCGGGGCATCGTCATGAGAACCAGGCGCGCGTTACTCCCACACAAACTTTAACACCTACTTACGATCAGTCGGGCAACGGGGGATTACATCTGACCGTAACACCCAGTTAATGGTTGTTTATGATTCCTCGATCGGCGTGGCACACGGACCGATGTGCGCTGTTCGCTCGGTGAATTTATCTCGCTGAGAAAGATCGATGCCGGAACGACGACGACTAGATCCCCGCGAGAGAGAGAGAGGATATGAAAAACGAAGGGGACTCTCCGGGCACGAAGTAACATTTGCGGCGTAATTGACGTTCCGATCGTAAATTATCGAACGCGAGAATTTCTCGTGCCATTTTTTTAAAATTCAATCCATTGTTCCGGTACAAGGTAAAGGAAAAGAAAAAAGATTTTCACATTCAACTGGCATTTGTCGGCCAAGAAAATCCACCATTTCATATCTTCTTAATTGTATTACTTTATTTTAGTTCAAAGTACAGTTCGTTGACGAATAAAAATAAAAAAATATTGTTTGTTACGTGAACTCTTCTTTTACTGACAACACACAAACTATCGATCATTCGGTGATAAATCCCTTGATTAGAGATGAAAAATTGACCGGACGACATCCACCATTTCATACCTTCTTAATTTTATTATTTCATTTTAGTCCAATGTACGGGTCGTAGAAAAAAAAATGGTAAAATCAACGAGATAATAAAAAACGAATAAGTAATGTTTCTTAAGTAAACAAACTCTTTTTTTCTGTCAAACAGTCAACGATTCGATCATCAGTCGCTTCATTAGAAATAAAAAATGGTCGAAGATCGAATAACGTTCGGGTTCTTGTGCGTCGTCATTTGGTTGGACGGACATCCACCATTTCATACCTTTTTAATTTTATGATTTCATTTTGTTTCAATGTACGGTTCATTGACAAATAAAAGGAAAAAAAAAAGTAAAATCAACACAATAAAAAAATGTGGTCCTCCGTCGGCAAATATTGTTTGTTAAGTAAACAACCTCTTCTTTTTACTGTCAAAACACAAACTATCGATGAATCTATGATAAATTCCTTAATTGGAAATGAAGTATGGTCGAAGATCGGATAACGTTCGGGATCTTGTGCGCCGTCATTTGGCGGGACAGACATCTTAGCCTTGGTCGCGTACTTGAGGAAGTCGTGGACTCTTCTCGTTAGCGCCGGTGACGTCGCACTCGCGCGCCGCACGGCAAAGGCATAGCTATGGAAGCGATGCTCGGGCGCACTTTTGTATTTTGTTGAAGCGAGAAGGACCGTCGATACCGTAATTGCACCTCGGACGGAGAGACAGATGAATTTTTAATTTTTTTTTTATCCGTTCCTCGCGGTGCGCATATTTTCTTCGATCTTCGCCGGGCCCGTCGGCTGTTCCTTTCTCTCATTCGCTCGGCGCTTCTCCGCGGATAAATCCTTTTCCTTCTCTCCGCAACGAGCAGATCGCACCGGCACGGCTATCATTAGGATCATCGCGGGATGCTCCCGGTCCGCCGTTCACGAGGCGCATAACCAAGCGAGAGTAATCGCGCACACCCCTCGCTCGAGGATTCAAGGTGCAAGAAACAGCTAACGATACGCCCGATCAGCCTCTCTCACCTCGGCCGGATAACGCGCCTACCGCGGTTCCCGCGCTATTCGCGAAATTTCAGTGACCCTGAAGATATCTGCATGTCATCAAATTTTCATCTTTGAAGAGTCCTTGTCATTGCACTGCTTTGGGAAGAAACCAAATTGTTCACTTGTAGAATTTTAATCTCTCAGTAAACTTGTCGGAACGAAGTTTGTGCGATGCAAAACACTGCCGTTATAACTTGATGAAATCCAGTCTCATGCAGATATCTTCAGACTCATAAATTTCATACAAGTGTCAAACGCAACATTGTTATGCCCATCAAATTTTATACATTTAAAAAAAATAGAAAATTACTTCTGAAAAATGCAGTTCAATGCATAATCCATATATAAAACAAATATTTTTGAGCGATTCCGTAAAAATTTGGGAAATTAATTTTTAAATAATTCATCTTCATGATTTCATTAGCCTACGTTGCTCGATTCTCCTTAAAAAGAAGATGAATAACACGAGGTTCTTCGGAATTACGTACACAAATCATAAAACCACTGAACGCCCGAATAAAAATCACTTTTTTAATTTTCACAAAAATAAATAAATAAATCGTGATACCCATAAAGTGTTATACATTTATTTTCCATAGAAAATTGTGTCTGAAAAATGCTGTTTAATATGAGTATAATCCTTATACACAACAAATATTTTTGATCGATCCCCTAAAAGTTTGGAAAACCAATGTTTAAATGATTCATCTTTATGATTTTATTACCCTACATTGCTTGATTCCCTTAAAAAAGATGAATAACACAAGATTCTCCGGCACTCCATTTACAGATCATTAAACCACTAACCACCGGAATAAGAATCCCTCATTTGAAACTTTAACAAAATAAGTTGTACCGTGTATAAAAATGACGGATCGCGTGACCGTCTCGCCCCCGGACTGCCCAGTGCGAAGAGTGCTATGCTTCGCGATAAACTTCTCGGGCTGCTCGGTGTTGCACCATTACGAAGAGTCAGGCAAAGTGTAACCAAGATAGAGAGGCGTTGTGCGTACATGTACGTACTACCTGCCGTCGTGGCCACTTCCCAAGATAACGGTCATGACACGTTTCGCGAATCCTCCGGCGAGCAAACACCCGTGCACGCACACACATATCAGCGGTAAAACCCGTAGCGGTCCCGTCCACGTGCGCGAAGAGGCTCCATCGGGGCGAGAGAGAGATTAACCGCGGGCGCGCGAGCTCGTACGTACCCGCGGTGAAAATGTGCCCGCCTCGGGCGTCGACTCCGTAGCTGATAGGAAACGCTCGCGATGACCCAGTGACACGCTGAAAATTCTTGGACGTCGATATACCATATACCCATCAATCCATCCTCGAGTCGGGCGAGGAATGAGAGATACCTGCACCGGGACGCGAGTCTTCCTAAGATCCGCACCCCGAGATGTCGGGATAAAAATATAGGAAAGCATATGTGTATATATGTATATATGTATACAGTATATACGGAGACGGTGGAGTGCGAATGAAGGACCTGGTTCATATCGTGCGTGTGCTTGTTAATACGAGCGGGATGTAGCGTGCGCTTCTCTACGTGTTATATGAGAAAATGTTCGTAGCCTTAGGTCAGATCGGCACGTAGAAATCGTTTAGCTTACACGATGATATGTGTAATATGTATTTCCCACGTTACGGTTTCTCGGGCTCTTCTCTCGCTGGCACAGTGCCTCATTTGAGTGCTCGTCTCTTTCTTTTTGCCGTGTCCGATGTGGCGCACTAACGCGAGCGTGCGTATTCGTTAGTTGGGTCACGTTCGGCCGAGGAAACTTCACCAAGGGCCAGATCGGACATTGGTACGGTATGCGAGATCGAGCTGGTCCGATACCTTACAGATCGACTGGGCTTGCCACATCGGGCCGACCTTGCGTAACTGGCGTTAGGCCTTCGTAATTAAGAATGTTTATGTAAGCGAACGGCTGGGTGATTGATGTTTTCGTAAATGAACGATGATGGTTACGAGGAAATCGGTCGATGGACATCTCGAGGCGAAAACTTTTCAGGGCGGACCGGTAATTCATTGGTGGGCCTTCTATTTGCCGATATATACTGTAATCGTCTCGGTCGAAGAGAACGTCGAGAGAAGTCGCTTCATGCACTGAACGTTCGACCGTTTATACAGTAAATTGTATTCGTCAGATTCGCGTGTCACATCCATAAATCGATACGTCTCGATGAGACGATGTCGGCGAGACGGGAAGTTTATCGATGGACACCTCGAGACGAAAACTCTTTAACAAACTGAGGAAAATGATTCATTTGGCGGGCGTCCCGCCAATAAATATTTATTGGATTCAAGTAAATATTTGTTTGCGTGGCACAGACCAACAATTCATTGGTGTCCGTTCTATTACCGATACATCTATCCTGTAATCGTCTTGGTGGAACAGAATGTTGGGAGAAGTCGCTTGATGGGCCGAATGTTCTACTGTTTGTATCCTCAAATCAAGATAGGATTCGTGACATTCGCTTATTATATCAATAAATCGATACATCTCGATAACATGAAATCGGCGATACGAGAAGTGCATCGATGTGTCATTCCTTCCAGTAAATGTTCACCGATCGATACCTCTCCGAGTATGTGCTCGATTTTATAAATGAACGGTGAAGGAAGCGACGAAATCAGTTGATGGACATATCGAGACGAAAACTTTGCAACACAGACCAACAATTAATTATGACATGGAAGTTAGCAACGTTGCTCCAATAGTATCATTGCCAGATGTCACCTTTCTCAAATAATTTATTCTCCGGCGAAACAATGTAAAAAAATATTATTCCATTATATTATATGATTATTATTATATATATATAATTTTTATTATCATAAATATATTTTTATACTTATTTTAATGTATGAAATTCCATTATATTATCGGCTCACATGAAAAACAATTTTCTGCGAAATATGACAGGTGTCAATAATTTCGTTGGAGCATCGTTGCTAACTTCTATGCCCTAATTAATTGGTATTCTTTCTATAGTCGACACATTTATCCTGCAATCGTCTCGGTGGCCCGGAATGTTGGGAGAAATCGCTTGACGAACCGAACCGTTTATACACTAAAATCAAGATACGATTCGCGACATTATTCGCGTATCATATCAACAACTCGATACATCTCCATGGGACGAAATCGGCGATACGGGAAGTGCATCGATGTGTCATTCCTTCCGGTAAATTTTCACCGAGATATACCGAGTATATCCTCAACTCTCGCACGGGGGGGAGCTTGAGATACGGCTCTCACCGGAGGCGGTCGACGCGTGGGTGCCCGATAAGTCAATATATCTCAATTGAACCAGAAGTCGGGAAGTGCGTCCGCTATCGTGCGCGATATAAATCGACGCCGACACACGCACACCGATGTGCCGAGTTGTGAGAAATAATTTACCGGACATGGTGCGTGCCGTGCGATTAAATTTTTATCCCAAACTCTCGGCCCATCCGGCACAAAGCCCACCTAATAACCTGCGAGGCTCGCCGTCGACGGTCCGCGACAACGAGGTGCACACCTTGATGCCAGCTCCGAATGACCAGGTGCGAATGGACAGGACGACGACGGAGCCGGAGAGCGCGATGTAGGAAGTCGAATCGCGCCGCTGCTGGTCCACAACTCCGGAGTCCCGAGTCCGTCGTGGATAGATAGCGGGGAACGCAAAACGCACCGAACGCTCTCGCTGAGCCAACGAACAGAAACGGAGAAGCCGACCCACGCCCTCGCCAGTCGACCGACTATCGCCATAAATTGTCCTTCTGCACAGCCGCTCTATGCCGCATTAATGGCACGGCTATACACCGTCTATTCAGTAATTCAAGAGACCGCGCCTGAGTGTACGGAGAGTGACCGGTGGGACCGACATAAGCTTAAATTAAATAAGTTACACGTGTCGGAAACTCGCTCGGACTTTCCGCAAGCTATGCAAAAAATGGGCGCGCGGAACTGCGAGCGTCGCGCTCGCTTCACTACCGGGGCGGATGTACCGATCATTGTCCGGATGCCCATTTATCTACCATTGACCGACAAAAATTCTCCCTCTAAGCACCTAGGCGTAAGCGGTTTATCACGTGAACAGTTTTTTTTGGTTATGAAATTTTATGAAACAGTTGCAAAATATTCGTTGCCAGCTTCAATGAAATAAGTTACTCGTGTCGGAAACGCGCTCGGACTTTCCGCAAGCTATGCAAAAAATTGGATCGCAGAACTGCGAGTGTCGCCTTCGTTTTCTACCGGGGCGGATGTACCAATGATTGTCCAGATCCCCATTTATCTACCGTTGACCGACAAAAATTCTTTATTCTAAGCACCCAGGCATATGTCATTTGTCACGCGAACAAATTTTTTTTTTATGAAATATTATGAAACAGTTTCAAAATATTCGTTGCCCGCTTCAATTAAATAAATTACTCGTGTCGGAAACTCGCGCGCACTTTCCGCAAGCTATGCAAAAATCGGCTCGCTGAACTGTGAGCGTTTTACTATCGGGGCGGATGTACCGATCATTGTTCGAATGTCCATTTATCTACCATTGACCGACAAAAATTCTCCCTGTAAGCTCCAGAGGCAAATGATTTATCACGCAATTAGATTTTTTTCTTATGATTAGATTTTGTAACATTTACAAAATCAATCATTTCAAATCATCAAATCATTTCAAATCATCAAATCATTTCAAATCATCAAATCATTTCAAATCATCAAATCATTTCAAATCATCAAATCATTTC
>JAPYZD010005631.1:0-15064 GCA_030522725.1 Ichneumoninae sp. B BG-2022a | reverse complement strand
ATATAAATAAATAAAAATAAATAAATAAATATAAATAAATAAAAATAAATAAATAAATATAAATAAATAAAAATAAATAAATAAATATAAATAAATAAAGTAAGGCTTTTTTATTTAGAGGAACAGGAGCGCGGCTGTTACTACTTGCGCAGGGGCTGTCGAGGATTTCGGGGTCACGCATATCCCGGCATCACGGGAGGCTCTCCTGCATACAACGATCACTTGATACATGTATATCTACGTGCATAAACCCGCGATACTTGAGATTCAATTTTCCATCGGCCCCGGGCGTCTTCGGAGAAAACTGTTACGTGTAAATCGGCGCGTGAACGCTGAAGATAACCCGCGATGCTCTCGTAGGCCATCGCCTCTCGAGCCCCCGAACGACCCCCTCAAGATTTTATCAAGAAAAACAAAGCCGAATTGAAGAATCCTTGAAGTTTTAATTTTTAAAGATTTTTCAATTTTTTTTTTTCTCGCGGTACTTAAGGATTAAATTTTTCATCAGCGCCTACAGAGATTTATTTTTTTATGTACAATTTTTTTGCGATACTCCGACCAAAATATTTTTAAAAATACGCACTCGAGTCGCGGTCGCGAGGATTATTAAATAAACCCACCGCGTCAACATTCCCAGCTACCGAGTAACTTCGCCCGAAGTAATCAGTCTATGGTTTTAAAAAAAGCGTCCTTAAGGCAGCAAGTGGCGGGTAGACACGCTTTCTGGTCGACGCCGGTAAGCAGACTTTGTAGAAGAAAAAAAAAGTATAAAAAAATATATAAAAATAACCCTTTACCCGGCGTACGACAGCCTTAAGGGAGGCGAGCAGCGCTCTCGCTCCGGGGAACTTCGACGAGCTTCAAGGGTCGAGATTGAGTGAAAACAAAAAAGTTTCGACGAGGGGCTTGGATTCTTCCCCCGCTGGAAGTTGGTTCATCGTTGAGAAAAATAGGGTGGCTCGGACTGTCGAAGTCGAAGGCTGATACGGAGAGGGACGAAGCCGGTGGTTCCGCCTCGAGAGGGCATTAAGACGATAAGTGGTCGAGTTATTAGAGCGCGCGGTAACGGATGGCACGATACGAGAATATTAAACTTAATATTCTCGTAAAAAATATATTCATCCGAGGGGGGAACGGGATGGATGTAAAGAAGAAAAGCCTTTTTTTCACCGCGAATCCATAAAGGGGCGAGCGGCGCAAAATGGGCCAGTGGGGCAAAACGTCACAGTGAGAGCGAAACTCAATATTCCAATAAATTTCCGATGCCCCATTTTGTCCCAATGATACATCGAGATTTTCAACCCCGTCTTGCCCCACGCACCAGCCAAAAGTTATTGCAAAGTTGCGTTTTGCCTCATTAGCCCGTTTTGCCCCGCTATGCCATTTTGCCCCACTCTCCCCTGCTCTTTGCATACCAAATCACACGATAAAGTCTCCGGCGAGGTGTGTGAAATAGCGAGTTGGGAACTAAGTGGTTAAATAAATAAGAATTCAGGTGAGGACGAATTGAGCCCGACGAGGGCGGAACGATTCTGTAAAAGCCCCTGGAGACGACCGGCGATAAGGAAAGCGAGGGAATAAGTGAGGAAAGAGGGGCGAAGAAAAACGAACCGAAGAAAGATTGGGAGTAGGGGGGAGGAATGGTGGGTGAAACCGGCGTTGAGTTTCCCTCCGCTGTTGGCGCCGCGGGGCCTCCGCTACCGTCGTATAAACTGCCGATAGACGGAAGGGCGTAACTGCCGTGCTCAAGGGCGCGATTTACGCCCTTCTGTTTCTCGGCTGTCGATATAGTCTTCTCGTTCGCCGCGGGCCGCGGGTTCGCAAAGTAGCGAACTCTGTTCAACCACCTGCAGGGTCGCCGCTTTCAATTCCGCTGGTTGTCCTTAAGGTGATGTGACACAATGTGACACAATGTGACACAATATGGTAATAAAAACTGTGATACCATTTTTTTCGAGGGGGCTGAAAGTTTATTGTCTGGCGGAAGTGGAATGCCTTTAGGTCGAAATTCTGAAAACAAGCGCGTTATTTTTACATCCTTTAGGGGTGGAAATCATGTCACCTTTTACATGCTTCATGGTGTGTTGAGTGTCGACACATGTCGACGTGTGTACATTTTAGACGCTTTAGGTGAATTGTTTCAACACGCTTTAAAGGCATTTGCGCATGAAATTACTTTTTACACGGTTCTGGGTGTATTCACTTCCCCGCCCCAACATATGTTAAAGTGTCTATACATTACACAATAATGTTAAAAGAATGTGCATTAAATTACATAGTCTTTAGTCTTTAGTCTTTAAATGCGTAATCGCTCATTACAGACTCTTACAAATTAATTACAATGATTTACTTTCCATCTCAATCTCGTCATATCTCTCATCCACATCAGAGATATCTGCAGCTTCTCTGTGAATTTCGACTAGAGGATGCTTTCGAAAGTCTTCCAATTCATAAACGCTGCTCCACATCCATATTCATATGCGCTGTACTTGAAACAACGAATCATATCGGTGATGTCAAACGTGTTTCAACATCTGATTATGTGATGCGACTTCAAAATAGCAGATACGACACTTGAAAATATCGACGGCCTGTTCATAATCGTGTCGTGCGATGTACAAAGCCGCCATATTGCGATTGAGTCTCATGCATACAGCATACATGCATATGCATGTATAAGCAACTAAGCAACAATACTGACGTTTTACCATAAAAAATAGTTCCCAAGGGGAACGTCTACATTTTATAGTTACAACAATGAAAAACAATCATGGATGCCAACATAATTATAGTTTAACCAATTGAATAAATACCATCAGAAACTATCTTTATAGACGTTCCCCCTGGGAACTATTTGTTATAGTAGGAAATACGATCCTTTTTCTCAGTGTGCAAGAGTGGTCTTTTATTAAGTGTGTAATATAGTTAGCGTGTACCTGTACACCAAGTGAGTTGTTTTCGGTCCTAAATGCGTTGAAACAACACATATAAGGTGTTTTTCAATACGCGTGTTCCGTAGCAAAACTCTAGAAGGTGTGTTGTACAGGCAATACCGGAAAGATGCATTGCAAGCGTATTGATTTAACAAGCGAGCCAACCAACTAGTATCCTATGGATGCATTTGATTGGTGCAACACATGTAATATGTGTTTTGTGAGTTCTCTTTGAACGCCAATGTTTCCGCGTCCTTGTAAAAATTTTATGAGTTTTTGTTATCAACCGCAGCATTTAACATGTCCTTGACGCCTCGCGTGCGCTCGCCCACTTCGTTCTCCAGACACCCGCCGTTCTGCTTTCGTCTGCTCTCGGTAAATCATCGGTTAGCTGGATTCCATGCGAGGAGAGTCGACGACTCGTGTTTCGTGAGAATCACGAACCCAACTAGCGGGCAGACACACTTTTGATTGGAATGGAAGATTGGAGAAAAATTGAAATGTTGCGTGAGTGTTAAGGCTGGTGGATAATGCGAGAAACAGGATTCTACATGCGATAGGCTGGGGGGGATCAATTTGGAAAACGTCGAGTTCAATGGAGCTTTTGGAGTCTCTATACGTTTTAAAGGGTAACCTTTGGTCAATAAGATGAGCGGTGTCTAACCCCTGAACGTGGCATACTCGCTGAATTATGAAGATTCCAAAAAATTGATGATACAAGATTTTTTGAGGTGAATTTAAGAGTTGAATTGAATGCGGAATTTAGTTGAATTGGAGTGTTTGAATGGAATTAAGTGTTGAATTGAATTTGAGTATTTCAATGGAAAAAAACGTTGAATTTAAGAATCGTATTTAAGTCGATGTCACCTTCCTCTAATAACACCGCATGCCCTTTATAATCGCATCTACCAAAAATGCCCACTCATGCTTGTTGGAGTCTGAAAATTAAAAAATTTGAAATCTGTGGCATTCGTTCAGAAATGTCATGAAGCGTGGACATTTCATGGCCGCGGTCGGCGGACAATTTTTTCCGAGTTGGTCTGCTCCGTACGTCTTTACTAAAATCGTCGAATATCAATATTACAAAAATATTTTCTTCTCTTTAACTCTCCGAATAGAAATAAATAGACACGCACCCAGTGCCTGGAGTCAGAAATATTCCAGTTGGCACCAAACGTGCTCTTGCGAAATGATTTCGGTTTCCCTTTACCGTAATAAAATTACCCGAACGAAAGGAAAATTATCGCCACTCAAAGATCATTACCGAGTTCGCAGTTGTCACGATTGTAAGAAGCGTACAACAAAAAACAAAAATTATTCGGAATAATTTTTTTTTTCTCACTTCATTGAAATCCCTCGAATGCAACAAAGTTCCCAAGTGCGAAATGTATACAGGACTTCCGGCATTATCACCGCTGCCGCATTCGGGACGAACGTGCACTCGGGCGAGCCCGCGATCAAGAGTCTCCAGACTCTCTTCGAGCGTGGTGCCTTTTCGTAAAAAGCATCATCCACCCCTTTCTTTGTTTTTTCTTTCTCGCTCGCGTGCGACGATTCGCACGTATTCCTGCGGGTGGGAACGCGGATGCCGTTGAAAACTACGTTTTCTCCACTTGTGGAGCTTCTTTGTTCGCGGAGTCTCCCACACGTACCGCCCGTACGACTTTCCTCCATCCGCGGCCACCCGGCACTTTCTCGCCACACGATTCACCCGAGAACAGTGCCGAGTTTACGCGATTCGAAGTTTTCGTAACAGCGGGGCTCCTGGAACCGGGAATTTCTCCGCGACGGCTGCGTACTTCCTCGATGTGTGTGCAATTTGTCAGCGAGACGCAAGAAATCGTCGGGCAGATAAATCGCAGGGTAGTTTTGCGGATGGGCAAATGTAGGGATGGAGAATTTTTTTTTTTTAAGTGCTAACCACTTCCGGTTGAAATCGAATTCTTACGTCAGGTGGATATCAATTTTCAGAATTTTTTGCTGGGGACCGCCTTTCGTGAAGTTCAATTTGAGATCGAAATCTATACTTTGAAAGCGTGGGCGAAAAATTAAAAAAGTCCTTTTTGAGGAAGACCCTATTAATCACGCAGTATTATAACACAGCATATCACTACTAATTATACAGGCGGAAGAAATATGAGTGTTATTTACTATAATATTATTATTATAGAGATAAATTAATAAGTGAAAACCGAATTTAATGTATATATATTATAATATAATAAGAGCGATAATAATAATAATAATAATAACAATTTCTTATCATCGCTATTATCGCAATATTACTATTATTATATCACAATATCGTCACGACCCGTAATTACCCCACAAAATTCATCGAATCTTCGGCTCCAAATATTAACGAATGTTATTCGTATATTCCAATACCACTCAACTGCGTTATGATAATTATCACGAAAAAGTAAAAAAAAAAAAAATCCACAGCCATATCACCCCTCGTTAGCTCAGCTACAACGAGGAGCCTCTCTCCGCACTTTAGTGTATTATTATTATTGTTATTATTATTATTATTATCGTAAGGTTTTTCCTTTGAAGACTCCCTTAACGATCGGACACTTAATTAATTCGAGACTGGTTTGCCGGAGGCGGACCGTGTCCTGCCTGGTCGGCGGTGAAGCTGTCGCGAACAAAAGTTCCCATAAATTTTCACGAACCTCCTGCCTTGTCCTAAAAAGCTCTTTTTCTCTCCTCCCGCAAAATCGTACGGGTGAATCCTCCTGTGGCCCAAACCTGCTGCACACAGACTGGTTATGCTATATTCGTACCGTGCAAGTTGTTTAACGGAGCACCGTCCGTCGGTCCATGTGTGGGTGCAAAGCTAACGCTTGTAAAACTCGTTAAACAGGTCGAGCGTGTGCGCACGAACGAACAACTTTGGCCATTGTGTACAGGCGGTTGTACGAGTGGTTTGGGAAGGGCCGGAGTGCCGCACCGGGTTCGGGGAGGTCTAAGGTTGGGGAAGCAGCGAAAGCTCAGTAAATTCCGGAGTTATTGAATATATCGAAACTATCGTAATGGCACGACTGGTGCATGTATTTGGAGTTAAAACCGGAAGTATCCGCAGAGTGGCTAAGTTTGACTCCGAACGGTTATGCGCTTATAAAATCTAAAAAAAGTTCATTCTACTTTGGTATTCTTTTTCTAGTCAAATGTTAAATATCAAATATTTAAGAAACAGGGCTAAGAACACACGTGAGCTTGAGCTATTGTTATAATATTTGAATCGATTGTATCTTTTTTTTCACAAACACAGTTTTAATTTATATCTTTGAGGTACTCTATAAATAAATATAAGTAACAAGTGTATGGATTGAAGATGGGTCAATGACCCATTAGTCTGATCAATAAGGAAAAAAATCACACATGTATACACGAAATATCGAAGCATCGCTTTAAAAAAATTTGTATTAAATTTAATGTTCGATTGTAGTGATAAATTAATGTTCAGTGTATTAAAAAAAATTGGGAATACTTTATTTATCATTTATTTTAATTTCAATGAAAAAGTGTATTAATTTTTCGTCACACTAGTACATAAAATTAATGTTTTTTGTTTACATTGTACCGAGGCGAATGAAGGGCATTTCCAAATATTAAATATAAAATATTAAGATCGTTAATTTTCCGACGCCCGTTCCGTGGATACGGTTTCCGTCCATGCACCGCTGCACGGTGTCTGTGTTCAGCAATGCGCGACCCGCTCCGGATAGTTTCGGGCCGCGGGCCTCCCGGCGTTTGCCTCAACGTGCGGTGTACGGTTTCCCGGTGAATTTACCGATGTGCGCACTTTCTCCCGTATTACACCAGACCGAAACTTGAATAACCCCACGCGCGCGGTCGGAACAGCGGCGAAGCTCGTTGTCCAGAACGTCGGGCGCAGGAGGCGAGGTGCGTTGTGCTTTCCCGGAGTTCCACCATGCAGCGGTGCAATTTTCGACGTCCAACAAGATTCAACGTCTCTCTCCGTCACTCGGTCCATACAACGTTACCCAACCCTCGCTCAATTCAATATCAAACAATTCGCGACGGGAGAACGAGGCGCGCCGCAACCAACGGGGACGAGAGTATGGGCTCGTATTTCACTAAACGTACGCGCCCCTCTATGTAACACCCTCTCTGTAGCACGCGAGAGACAATTTCCTTCGCAGACGTATCTCAGATACCCAAGTTTGTATCGAAGTACGCCCGCTTATCGTTCATCGTCAAGTATATTTATATATATATATGTATGTATATATATTCATGGGTGTACATTCATATATGTACATGTATGTATGTATGTATGTATATTCATGGGTGTACATACATATATGTACATGTATGTATGTATAGATGTGAATATATGTATGGGGAATTCCACGTAAAATCGGCAGCCCATGTCATTCACCCCATCGATTTTGTTCATTTTTTTGGGATGATGTCGTTACCGAGCCATCACGGTAGGAAATTTTCATATCGCTGGTGCATAAAAGCCGAAAATTGAAACTTTCATATCGCTGGCGCATAAAAGCTGAACATTGAAATTTTCATATCACTTCGGCAGAAAAGTTGCGATTTTTATATCTTCTCGTAATATTCGCGGAGCTTCCTCTGCGAGGAAGTCAAAAATACCGAAAATGCTCTCTCATAGAAAGAGCTTCATCATTGAAAAATAAATAAAAATAAAATAGTATATATTGAGATCTATAAAAACCATATTTTAAATAATAGAATCAGTGTGCATTTTTTCAGATTTTTAGAAACGGCATTTTCGGAATTGGTCTTTCGGGGATTCAAAAACTTCACTGGCGGTCTGAAAAAATATGAAAACATGTGAGTCGGTAACAACACCGTTCTAAAAAAAAATGAATAAAATCGACGAGCGTGAAGAACATGGGCTGTTGATTTGACGCGAAATGGCCCATATATATAGGTATATTTACATGTATATATATATATACATGCGAAAGAGAACGAGGCTACCGCGAGATTGTTCCCCGCGCAACCGGAAGAGCTTTTCCCGCCCCAACTGTACTCCTCGGTTCGCTCACTGTCGCTCTATGTCGTGCAGGTGTTATCGAACGATCGTACATTTTACCGCGAAACCCTGGGGATCCTCGCGCCTCCGAGGGGTATCGATGTTTATGGAACTCGCTAATGCATTAGCTGCACGGGGTGGCGGGCTTCGCCACTGGAAGAACCGGAAGTGGCGGGGTGCTTGAAATTCATCCGGCAGACGAGAAAAATTTGTAATTCAATAAATATTGAAATTTTATTGAGACGATTTCACGGCTTCAATTACGTTTTACTCGATCGAGCAACGAGAGCTCGAGCGAATCGGTGAATGCCGATAAAAAAAGGTTCGAAGCTCCGGCTTAAATGGCTCAAAAAAAACAGAACTAGGTTGTTAAAAGTGCGAGGTGCGAAGAAAGTCTCCGAACGAACAAATTACTACGGTGAAGAGAGCGCAATTCTCTCTGGTGGAAAAAATTGTTTTTGAATGGGGAAAATAATTTTTTCAAAATTCGTCGACACTGCTGAATTTTTAACGACCAATGTCAATTTTTGTAACGCGCGAATACGAAATCTCCATTTTCGTGCGGACAACGTGGGACTTTAAGGGTCGAATTTTAAAACATTAGTTTGAACTTACGATCGCTCTTGAGATCGAAGTTTGGGCCAATCTTCATTGCTTGTTTAAGTTTGATCTTAAGTTGCAACCTAAATTTAATCTTAAGTTCGGATCTAAGTTTGATCTTAATTATTTAAAAAAATAAATTAGATGCCCAAATGGTTTACCAATTTTTTGGGGTCAATAAAATTTATTTGTGGCCACGAAAAAATTGTAACAACAAATAAGTATTTATACATTGTAACAACAAATAAGAAAATATTTGTTAACGTTAAATTATTTTCCCGATGCAGTTACTTTTTCGCACACTTTGACACTCAAAAAGGGACTCGTGCATTTGTTGCAAGAAGTACCTTTCTATGATCCCAAGTTGTAGAACATCCGTACAAAGGCAAAGAAACGGGGAAAAGACGTACGCCACCCGCGTACAGAGGGAATATTATTTTCAGTGCATCGAGGAAATCGGGCTTCCGCAAAGTGCTGCGTCTCAGTCGGTAATACGTCCAAGAGTGCACGATGCAGTCTATCTCCCGAACGTATTGCATATAAATGTGAAAGTGTAATAAAAGAAATCCCGGTCGAGCGGAGACGGTGCAGGGCGATGTCAGCGAGGGAAATCTCGAGTTGAGAGTTTTTTGCTCAAATCCCCAAAACGCTCATGAAATCTCAATGACGAGATGCGGATTAATCTCGAGAGGCCAATATTCTTTTATTTTTATAATTGTCTGTTTTCTTGGGTTTTTTATTTTATTTATTAAAAAAATAATAATTTAAGCTCGATACAAGCTACTAGACGAAGTATAGAAATCTAACGTGAAACAACAAATAAAAATAGTTCTTGGGACTCAGCCGCGCACTCAATTCCACTCCATTTCAATTTAACAAGACCATTTTAATCAACTCGCGAACGAGTCACTAAAAGCTTCGAGAAGAAACTTTTTTCAGTATTTTCATTATTTTCATTATTTTCAGTATTTTCAGTATTTTCAGTATTTTCAGTATTTTCATTATTTTCAGTATTTTCAGTATTTTCAGTATTTTCAGTATTTTCAGTATTTTCAGTATTTTCAGTATTTTCAGTATTTTCAGTATTCAGTATTTTCAGTATTTTCAGTATTTTCAGTATTTTCAGTATTTTCAGTATTTTCAGTATTTTCAGTATTTTCAGTATTTTCAGTATTTTCAGTATTTTTAGTATTTTCAGTATTTTCATTATCTGCTTTCACTCGCAGAATTATTTTTTATGCAAAGCAAGAATTTTGTCACCGTAACAAATTTATCAACTTCAATATAGCGACAGCAAAATATCTTGAACAAATTTTTTTAGCTGCAACATATTTTTTTCACAGTATCGTCACAGTTTTGTGAAATCCAATCTATAAATCATTTTCAGATCGACACCTTGCAATGCCAAGAATCGTTCCCTTGTATTTCGCAAAGGGCGCTCCGACCTAGATTCTGAGCCGAATGTTTATTGAATTATGTCGTCGTCGGTAATCCGTCCAAGGGTGCAAGATGCAGTCTATCTCGTGAATGTATTGCATATAGATGCGAAAGTGTAATAAGAAATCCCGCTCGAGCGGAGACGGTGCAGAATTATGTCAGCGAGGGAAATCTCGAGTCGAGAGCTTTTTGCTCAATTCCCGAAAACGCCCGTGAACTCTCAATGACGAGATGAGGATGAATGGGGAATGGCGTTCCTCCTCGCTCACGCACTCTCTTTAATCCACCGTGGCATAATGGACCGGGGATCTCGGCGGAACAGTCGGGAGCGCTTAGGCGAGTGAAAAGTTAATCGATCCATGAGCGAGAATTAAACATGACGAGGATTGAACAGGAAAACCGTCGGAGCGACGACATAATTTAATAAAGGTCCGGCTCAGAAACTAGGTCGGAGCGCCCTTTGCGAAATTCAAGGGAACGATTCTTGGCACTGCAAGGCGTGGATATGAAAATGATTTATAGACTGGATTTCACTAAACCGTGACGAGACTGTAAGATCACAATATCTTGCAGCTAGAAAAAATTGGCTCGAGATATTTTGCCGTCGCTACACCCGGAAAATAATTTATTCGACGGCCACTGTTTATTTGGTTTAAGTAAAATATTTATTGGACTGAATAAATAAATATTTATTTCATTTAAGTAAGTGTTTACTTAATTAAAATAATTAGTTATTTGAAACAAATTAATATTTTGCTTAAAACAAATAAACGATGGTCGCCAATTTATTTTTTTTCTCGGTGTACACTGATAAAAAAAGTACGGTTGAATCGACTAAAGATTCGGGCAAGGACGTTCAAATCAATATTTCCTTGGTGCACCTAAAAGATTGGTTAGTTCAGCAATTTTTTGGATGATATCACCGAAATACTTTTGAGGCATTAAAATATTTTGTTCATCCGATTAAATGTTTATTTGAACGTCCTTGCTCGAATCTTTAGTTAATTCAACCGCATTTTTGACGAGTGAATATTTAGATAAATTAGTTACGATGACAAAATTCTTGATACGCATAAAAAAAAATTCTCCGTGTGAAATCAAGAAATGACAATCCTGACAACTATGTTTGATAGCTTCCGAGCGCTTGAAAAAAAATAATGTTCGTTGCCCACCGTTCGGCTTCCAAAACAAAATTAAAAAAAAAAAAAAAAAAAAAAAAAAGAAATGAAACAAGAATTACAATTAAAAGTTTCTTCACGAAGCTTTCAGTGTCTCGTTCGCGAGTTGGCTAAAATGGTCTTGTTAAATTGAAATGGAGTGGAATCGAGCGCGCGGGTGAGTCCGAAGAACAATTTTTTCCGCCACAGATCGCTGAGCTGCGAGAGCCGAATCAATGCTTCACGTTAAAATTCTATAATTTCCAATCTATTGTTCGTATAATATATATAACAGGTTGTAATCGCTCTTTAAAAAAATGTAATAAAATAAAATAAAAAAACCCAAGAAACCTGAGAATTATAAAAGTAAAAAATCTCGGCCTGTTAGTCGGCAAGGCGCTAGCTTTTCTCCGCGGAGCGAGGCCATGCATAAACCACCCCTTTAAGGACCGTGGTTGATTATTCTCTCCGAGTCTCCCTCTGCCTCCGCAACCCGCTTGCGGCTTTCGGCTCCCTCGAGGGCTCGCTAAAAGAATTATACGGTGCAGTTGTTGTCGCAGCGTGCGCGGACACTGCATCGAGTGGGAAAGAAACGAAGCAGCGCTCACAGCTGCACGTGCGCATACAAAAAAAGATTAAGAAATAATAAGGAAATAAATTTTTTAAAAAAAGGAACCAAAAAAGCATCCCGAATTCTCGTAGAACGTGAATAACCGAAATAGCTGACCGAGATGTCGAGGGATTTGAACAGCCGCTGCTGTCGTATGTATGCAGTTGTTGTCGCAGCGTGGGCGGACAAAAATTTATTTATTCATTTATTTATTTATATTTATTTATTTATTTATTTATTTATTTATTTATTTATTTATTTATTTATTTATTTATTTATTTATTTATTTATTTATTTATTTATTTATTTATTTATGGGACATGTCCTTTTACATAAGATATTCAGATAACGTGTAAAAGAAATCAAGTTCAAATTAACAATTTTGCGGTTTTTGCACAGTATGTTCAAAAATAGTGTACGCGATTAATTTAACTTTTAACACTCGTGCCGAGAGGGCTCTCGGATAAATCCAGCCTATTAGCGATACTCATGAATCTACAGTGTGCCGACCTTTCCATGTGGGACGATCAAATTTTCGGTGTTCCAAATAATAAAAAATAATAAAAGAATAAATTAAAAAAAGGGACAAAAAAGGTCTCTAATTCTCGTAAAACGTGAATCACCGAAATAGCTGACCGAGATTTCAAGGGATTTGAAGAGCGCGGTCTCTCGTATGTGTGCTGCCACAGGATCGCGAGTATTACACGTTAACCCCTTCGCGAGCAGCGTATAATAACAGTGCGCCGGAGAACGCTGAGAAAATAGTGGTGTTTCGCGGTGTTTCGTGCTCTTGGCCACCGGAGTAATTTTTCTATTCTGCAGGAATGAGAATTAGAGTCCGCGCCGGGCGCACTGCGACAGTCAAAGGATATTCATATTATAATGCGCTTACACCAGCCTGGCGAACTTTCATTATATTAAAAAAAAAAAAAAATGGAAAAAATAAAAACTAAAATCACATGCACAACTAAAATGGTTCAAGATTTTTATTCGCTCCTCCGGGACTTTGTCCCGCGATTCGCGGGCGTAAAATTGGACACGTTCACTGAACGATATCAAAAAGAAAATTCATCCCGCGGGATCGCGTTGAGGTCAGCTTTTTCGCATCCGCAGGAGGCGACGTTCGCCCCGTTGCTGTGGATTCGTCTCCGGCCTGAACCCTCGTGACTCCATAAGTGCCGTAAACTATTCATGCGGGACAGCGACTTGGCCTTTCTGACCCTCCCGCGAATGGCGGAAGCGATTCGGAGTCTCGCTCGGGCCGGCACAGACGCCCGACCGAGGGCTCGATGAATTTGTAGGTCCGCGATAAAACACGAAAAATCATCTATGTTCGTCGCTAAAACATAGTTTTCACTCGACCCTCGATAAATCCTAGACATCGTCCAGATCTGGATAGCCTTTGCTCCTTAAAATTCAATGCTACGGTCGGACAACAATAAGCCATTTCGAGTTTTTCTCGGAATTACGGCGCTGCTCCTCTTCTTCCTCGTAAATTCCAATGATTTGTTCCATTTAAGTCTCCCTGCAGATCAGAATACTAAAACCTTTTGAAAAATCTTCAGACTCTGAGCCACTTTGCTTTTCCAGAATTGCAATTTCCATAATCGCAATTTCCATAATTGCAATTTCCAGAATTGCAATTTCCAGAATTGCAATTTCCAGAATTGCAATTTTTAGAATTGCAATTTCCAGAATTGCATGCAATTTCCAGAATTGCAATTTCCAGAATTGCAATTTCCAGAATTGCAATTTCCAGAATTGCAATTTCCAGAATTGCAATTTCCAGAATTGCAATTTCTAGAATTGCAATTTCCCGAATTGCAATTTTTAAATATGCAATTTCCCGAATTGTAATTTTTAAAATTGCAATTTCCAGAATTGCATTTTTTAGAATTGCAATTTCTAGAATTTCAATTTCTAGAATTGCAATTTCTAGAATTGCAATTTCTAGAATTGCCATTTCTAGAATTGCACTTTCCAGAACTGCAATTGGAATATCAATTACCAAGGCAATTGATATTCCAATCCTGGTTGATTTTAGAAAACTAATTTCGGAATTTGCCTATTCACAAAATAGTCTCACTCCAGGTTAAGTAGTAATTCCAAAAAACCAACAGATGTTTTGCGACCATGAAAAGAAAATTGGGAAAATCAAACAAATGCCTCAGTGGGTTAACGCCACATGACAAAATCCCCGTACCGGTAGGTCCATCGATTGTCTCACCTCTCCTCACGGAGAATCGATTAATTAATCCCGTAGCATCAAGCGTGGAATATGGAAACGCAATAATAGATATTCAGCTTACGGTGTTAAATTAATTCAATAATTGTATCGATCGGCAAATCGAGGGTTCCCTTAGGTACGTTGAACAGTAAAACTGCGTCACGGGGCACTGCATTGTCGGGCACTGCATCGTGTATCGGGTAACTCCAATCATTAAACTCCCACGCAGGTACATAATTTGCAGAGTTTGGACAAATTGATAAAGCTCCGTATAATTCTGAATACATTTTGCTTCTCACTCTCTCAAGGCCAGTAGGTCCAATTTACACTGCGGTGTTTAATACCCGATGTTGTACACACGGCCTCCGATGCGTAGCGCAGTTTTGCCTTCATCCACTCGCTAATCCCGCTACACTGATATTCGGATCAACGTACGATGTGTGCACATACACTGTGCAACAGCACAGCGGCAACCTGTCACCGTTGTGCTGCGCATACATCGTGGAAAAAGAATGGGCTGCAGTGTTACCGATACGGGTGAAGATAACGAGGAAGGTCCCGAAACCGTATGTTCTGGGTGGTGTATGCGCCGGTGGTCAACGTTATAGGGCAGCAGTGATATCGGATGGCGCAAGCTGCCGCTGCTGCACCGAATACCGGTCAGCACCGAAATAGCGGGCAACATAGATATGATGCCACGATATGAACTGCGCTGAGAAAACATATAGCAGCTTCGCCTATAGGGTGATTCAGAACAAACAGGGTAAAGGTGGCGAATATGGACCGGTTCGTATGTCGTCCAGAGAAGAAGGAATGGATGGTCTAGCTACCTTGTTGGTGTTTCTGGAACCAAACGTAAAACTGGCTGCGCCAGAAAATGGGTTGTTTGGATCCACAGATTAGTTGGCTGCAAATCAATTCATTAGTCGTGCCAACTAGTAGATTCATTGAGGATGAGCGTGGCCGAGTGGTCTCGGCGTGCGCTTCACACGCAGTAGGCCCGGGTTCGATTCCCGGCAAGCACCAAGAATTTTCTGTGGTGTTTTTATCTGCGAAAAAGTG
>JAPYZD010005626.1:0-10325 GCA_030522725.1 Ichneumoninae sp. B BG-2022a | reverse complement strand
TATATATCTGGAGCTTCGTCTCGTCCATGTTTTTTTCCCTTCTCGTCGAAACATACAAAGCCGGGAATCGAACCGTCGACCTCCCGATGCTTAGGTCTTTAGACGCGAGCACGCTAACCACTAGACCACCGCACCGGTTAGGGTGTACTACTACTACTACTACTACTAAAACGGAACTACGAACCCGCTAGCTTAAGTTATTAGTGTAATATTTTTATTAACTGTAGCGTCTATTCGACAAACAGGGTTTAACTTTATTTTTTATTTATTTTTAATTTATATCTATGAGGCACTCCATAAATAAATACAAATTCACGTGCTGAGTGACCTCGGTCAATGGCCCATTAGGCTGAGGAGAAAAAAATCACACATACATAGACGCAATACGACCGAACCATATATTATTGAGGCTACTAGGGTAAAAGTGGTGAATATAGCCCACCTCGATTAACACGTAAATCAATGATATATGGACCGGGCCATATTCCCCACTTATACCCTATAGTTATTTGTATGACAAGGGCGTAGAAAGGTAGTTTTTGCCGAGTGTGAAAATCGTAATCGACCCTCCAAACAGAAAGAGGCCAATAGGGGAGAGCGGGGTAAAATGGGACGACGGGGCAAAACGGGATTTTGGAGCAAAACTTTCCAATCATTTTTGGATCGGACAAGGTGGCAAAACTGGGCAGAAAAGCCTGATGTATCCGATAGGGCGAATTAGGGCGTCCAAAAATGATTGGAAAATGACGTTTTGCCTAAAAACCCCGTTTTGCCCCGTTGCCCCATTGTGCCCCGCTCTACCCTAAGTACTTCACCGAAATTTATCGGGTGGGCCGGGTTTGTCGTGAGTCGCGGATTATACATTTTTCGTCCTTGCACACGCATAATCCCTACCTGTGGTCTCCGCGCCGCGAAGTGTCATTATTATTGTCGTATGAGAATTAAAAATTTGCTCGATCGCTCACACGTGCTTTGCATATTCGATTCGATTCTTGCCGAGCAGGCGTGTCACCGTGCACTCATAAATAACGGGAGAAGAATGCACGGCGAAAGCCCCACGAATCGTGGGTGTTGCTGGTTACTCGCATTCCAACAAGCTTTTTTTGTTTTACCGGCGAAGACTGAACGAGCGTCAGCGAAGAAAAAGCCTTGGACATCCGTGGGATTGTCGACGGAAAAAAAATGAAAAAAGCCTCGGGAGAATCGTAGACCCGCGTCAATGCTCCGCGAGTTTCGCGGGTAATCCCCGGATCCGAATCCAACGAGCTCGATCCATCAACGTAAATGTTCTCGCGTCCTACCATTTTTTTTTTTTTTGTCGTGCATTGAGTTGATGCCGTTGTAATCCAGACAAAGAGCCAAGGGGTGAAATCCTGTCGAAACCCTTATTAATAGTGCACACCTACGACCCCTTCGCCTTTGGTATTCCCGCTGTATCGTCCACCGAAAAGGTCGTTCGATCTCTTCCATTTTCCCGCGTTTTCCGAAAACTTGGACTACCTTACTAGCCTGCTCAATTCTTTCTGCGCGATAAACTCAACGATGAAGCGAAAATGTTTCATACCAATCCTTTCTCGCGATATTATCTCGCCTGCAGGATTCCCCGTGACACCTGAGAACGCCTTTGCCCGTGAGGTTTCGAGGGTACACACAGAAAAAATAATAATTTGACGTCCACCGTTTATTTGGTTTAAATAAAATATTATTTTGATTTAAATAAATATTTATATAAATGAAGTACATAGTTATTTAAATGGAATTATGATAAATTATGTATATGTATATATAGTATTTAATTAATAAAATAAATCTTTTAAATGTAAATATGTATAATTAATTACAAATAAATCATGGAGTTTCTAATATTATAATAGAACACATTTATCTGTAAATAAAAATGATATATAATAAATAAAAATGAAATATTTATTTAAATCAAATAAATATTTTACTTAAACCAAATAATCGGTGAACGTCAAATACATTTTTTTTCTGGGTGTAATTCACGCCGGGAGGTTCCTTAGCATTGGAAAATCTGGCCAACTCCAGTTGCGGGCTCCAAGTCCAAGTTTAGTTACTGTCGCAGCTCTGCTTTACTTCATAAACAAATGGCTTAAATTTGTAAAAGATGAATAATATATAACCAATATTTTCCGGTGAGTATCTATCGAGAAACAAAATGGGCTTGCACTCGTTAAAATCGAACGAAAATAACAAACTTGACTTCACAAAAACTACGTAAAAATATATCCGTGAATTTATTAGGCGTAAACTGAGTTATGTAAATTCCTCGTCAACCGCCGAAGGGATCGTTCGATCTCTTCCATCTTCCCGCGTTCTCCAAAAACTCGGACGACACCCCGAAAAATAATTTATTTGACAGCCACCGTTTATTTGGTTTAAGTAAAATATTGATTCGCTTAAAATAAATATTGATTTGATTAAAATCAACATTGATTTGATTTTAAAACATATTTATTTGATTTTAGTAAATATTTACTTGATTTTAATAAATATTTATTTGATTTTAATAAATATTTATTTGATTTTAATAAATATTTATTTGATTTTAGTAAATATTTACTTGATTTTAATAAATATTTATTTGATTTTAGTAAATATTTATTTGAGTTAAGTAACTATTTACTTAAGTAATTCCCCGTGAAACTTGACAATCCCTTTGCAGATGAGGTTTCGAGGGTGATTCATGCCGGGAGATTCCTTGGCATTGGAAAATCTGGCTCGGGTTTCCGGCGAACGGGCGAACCGGCTCCGATGCCCGAACGCATTCTGACAGCGTCGATATCTTTGGATAATCGAGATACCAGGATCAGCCGATCTATCGCTTCGCCGCTGAGTGTAGGCTTCGTAGGCATCGAAGGTTGTCGGAATATTCTCTGACGCTTGAAGGTTCCACGCGTTGCAAGGGGCCTGCGCTTGGCTCTTGTGATAATGGCGGGCCGAAGTGGATACAGAGGACCTCGGGTCTCTCGCCGCTTCGGCAACGCCACAGGAACATAACGAGGTTTTAGGGTGAGGACCGGTGAACGCCCTATCCCTTCCGATGCGCCTCGGGCTTCCAATCGTGGCTTGTTCCGAACCCGCTCTCGCCTCCGCTCTCGCTTCTCTGTGCCCTGGCAACAGTTCGTATACATACGGGGCCCGATGTAATATAACTATAGTCGTTGCGGAAACGAGAAGTGATCTATTCCGGTAAACCCCATCTCCAAAATTTATTACCCGCTGTACAACCTTCTGTACACACGGTGGCTCGGGAAGGAAGGAGGGGACGGAGCGCCAGAGAGAAAAGTGGCGCACCATCTCCATTTGAGGTGTACCTACTGTGTATGTTGGTATGTACACTAACTATAATCCTCGAGACGAAGCCAATGAATCAGCTTGACACTCAATTTACTTGACGGTCTATCGTACCGTCGACGAAGTCGCGATGCAACTGCACGCAAGCGCATTGGCCGCACTTTGCAATCCAATCTGCTTTTCGGGCTGCACTATTCGCATTATGGCAATGTTAAAGAGAGGTCGGTAAGGAAAACTTTAATCCATTTTTTCTGAGGAACATGGAATTATGAAAAACTGCTCGTTTTTTCGACTGATTGTCGAAGAACCATATAACAAAATTAGAGGCTTTGTTACCGACAGAGTGCGTTTCACATCGCTGCAAGGGAACTGATGCTGTTATTCGTTAAACTGATTTTCATTTTGATAGTCCTGTCTTTGAATCGATGTTTATTGGATGGCAACTAAAATACCATTAATTTGAATCAATCTATATTGAACGGCAACTAAAATTTTATTAATTTGAATCACTCTTTATTGAATGGCAAGTAAAATACCATTAATTTGAATCGATCTTTATTGGATGACAACTAAAATACCATTACTGTGAATCAATCTATATTGAACGGCAACTAAAATGCCACTAATTTGAATCGGTCTTTATTGAATGGCGACTACAAAACCATTCATGCGAATCGATATTTACTGAATTGCAACTAAAATACCATTCATTCAAATCGGTCTTTAAAGTTATGCAACTAAAATGCCATTAATTTGGATCAATCTTTATCACCTGTCACCTAAAACACCATTAATTTGCCAACAGCTCAGTACCATAAATCCTCCGCCAATTCCGTGGCTCATTTTCCGGCAGCTCAGTAAGTCCCAGCAAGGACATATGACTTACCGAAACTTCCACCGTAACGCCCGGAACTTTCCCATGTACACCGCGGCGCATATATACCTAGTGGCAGATTAGTCGTCGGAATGATACACAATTATTGTTCCGCGTCGCCTCGGCTATGTCCTTAATTCGACGTTGGGTTTTGGTATCTCGCATTAGTGACGTTATCGCGCTGGCTCGAACAGCCACTAGGGTAGTTGCACCCGTATAACGCTTCCAAGTCGCGGCGGGGCTCTGTCGGCTGGAAGTCTCCTCCGGTTCGTGCTTACAAATGTCCTTCGACCCTTTCCAGAGAGCTGCCAGATACTCCTCCGCACAACACCCTCCGTCCACTCGGATTCGTCAACGAGAGCCGCCGGTCCCGTTGGCTCGAGAGCTCGCGGGGACGTCGCAATCCCGAGGGAACACGAGAGTCCTCTCCGGGAAATAACGAGCTTTCTGAACACGCGAATCCAGGCGAACGAAGCAGCGATGGGAGTTTATAGCTATTACGCCACGTACTGGTACGATAAGCCCCGCCACGACCGCGGACGGAGAGCCAGTAATCGTGGACGGGCGAGCGCGTTTGTAGTTGCACTTAGAAGAGAGCGGGGCAAAATGGCACAGCGGGGTAAAACGGGACAACTAGACAAAACGCAATTTTCCAATGACTTTTGGATGGTGACGATGGTGGTCAGTGGGGCAAAACAAGGTTGAAAATCCGGATGTATTGTTGGGACAAAATGGGGAACCCAACAATTATTGGAAAATCCCGAGCAGAAATTGGGATCAGGCTGCCTGATACCCTATCAGGCCCTGTTAAGGTACAGCCAAGGCGTGCCTGATCAGGCGAGCCTGATGAGGGCCTGATAAGGTGCAGATCGTGAAGCATGACTAATTAATCCTCACTTCAGATGGGGCGAGCCTGATAGCAACCCGATCAGGGCCTCAGCAGGTGAAGCAGGCAAGCCCGCATATTGCATGCCTGGAGAACATTGATTTTGAGAAGAGAACATTGATTTTGCATAATGAAAATTTCAAAAAATGATTCTAAGGTATTTGAAAAACAAACTTTGAGAAAAGTATTAGTTAACCTTTTTTCTAATTTCAAATAAATTTGTACATTTTTTACAGTTGATGTGAATTTTGAATAGAATTTTCTTACGTTGGAAAATTTGTTTTACAACGAAAAGAAGATGGAGGAAGATCTTCTTCGTTGGAAGATTTGTTTTACAAATCTTGCAACGAATTTTGGATAATGTAATAAGTTAATAAGTAAATAAATAATTTAAATAATTCAATCGATTTAATAAAAAAAATTCCTTGATTGTTTGTTGAACATTTATTTTTTATTTATTGCAATTTAAATACATTTCTATTATACAAAATCAATGTTCCTAGCATCTTACATATGATTGATTTTTTCCGTTTTTTATCTCATTAGAAAGTGTTCAAAATTCCCACTGAATTTTATTTTTCGCCGTGTAAGGCACTTTCTACAAGTAGATTTAGTCGTGTATATCCTTCTACCGGAGCTTAAAAGCAAATTTGACATTATGTTTCTCAAGTTGAGGGTAGCCGAGTTGGTTAAGGCACCGCCAAAGCAGTCCCCATTGGCAAGGCCGCTGGTTCAAGTCTGACCATAAGTTAAATAAAAATTAATTTTTCCGCGATTTAGATTGTAGTAATTAGTTAAATTAAGGTTGTTGTGGGGTAAACTCAAAATGCTACCACAGCAATGAAAATTTTCGCGAATGTATATTAGCCCCTTGCAAATAGTCTGTTTAAATTTCAGAACGATGAGAAAAAAAATTAATGAGAAAAAAAATCGTAAATTTTGCAGCTCATTGCATTACTCTTATGGAGAATTCGCAACGATTCGCCGTATTTACTTTCTAACAGCTAAGAAAATGCTACAACGTACATAAAAAACCTATGTATAGTTCCTATGATAGTCGCTTTAACGTTTGGCATTTTCCTAAGAAGATTGACAGCACCGTTATTTAATTATTAATAAATGCAAAACTCTTGGTCGTCTTCGCTTGGGAACCGACAAGCAGCTGTCTCTCTCGCACACCGATCGCACCGCACACCGCGCGCCCCCTGGTCGCCCCGTCGCCTCACCCCGCAGGCCCAGACCCCACAACAATCTTAATCCGAAGAACAAATATAAAAGGTTCACAAGTCCGATAAAATAACGCTAATAAATAAAAAAAAATTTATTATATTTTTCTCAGGCGGCAATCAGGCACCTTGATTAGGCCGTGATCAGGCAGCCTGATCAGGACCTTATAGGGCCATGGCGTTGCATATCTGATCAGGGCCTGATAAAGGTGCCTTGTCAGGACCTGATGAGGAGTCAGGCCGTGCCTGATAGGGACCTGACGTCAGCCCGACGGTAATTTCTGCTCGGGATTGAGTTTTGCCCTCACTGTCCCGTTTTGCCCACAGTCCCATTTCACCCCGCTCTCCCTACGACACTGCTCGAGGACTCCACGGGACGGGACGAGTACGCTCCCACGAAGAACCACCGGACGCGGAGGACGCGGAAAGAGACGACGGGGTTGGTGGAGCGAGGGGCGGAGAAGACGCGAAGAGAGCGAGTGGACGAAGTTGGAAACGGCGGTGGGGAACGAAGAGGGAGGACAACGGTAACGGTACGTGACCTACGAAATCCTGACAAATGGTCGCCCGTTGTTGCCCTTACCTATCCGCATGGCGGATGAGCTAACGAGTGCGCGGCCACGGCACGCTCGTGTGCACTCCCGTACATTCCGCTGGTCTCCGGTCAAGACGAGCTCCTTCCGTGCTCGCGTTTTCGTTCTTGTATTATTTTTCGGCGCTGAATTGATTGAGCCACTTCTCCGTCCGCTTAACTTTCGGGGGGACAGGCGTAGTCCCAGTTATAAACAATTTTCATTTTTGTCCCCGTGGAGGAGCGGAGCGAGGCACGCCGGTCTGACTTATCCTCATGGGAATGCGGCTTGAGCCTTGTGAGAAATAACTGGATATCTCGGGTGGAATTGAACGAAGTTTTGCAACGCTGGATGAGAGCACGGGAAGTTTGAGAGGTCCGTTAGGGTCGCGTGGAAAAAAATTCGAGCGCACGTGCCGGCACAGAACCGAGGACGAGTGTGGATCGAACGCGGTACGTGAGTTCGCCTCCGATGTCCGTGAAACCACGTTGAGGGGAATCAAGAGAGGTATATGGAGGGAATTTGAGGCGAACCGTGGATGGCTCTTTGGACTAACCACCACGTACGGGAATAACGCGGCGTTCCTTTGCGCGCTACGATTTCTCCGGATCTTACGAAAATAAATAAGGGAGAGGGCGGGGCAAAACGGACCATAGGCGAATTTTTTTGCCGGATGTGAAAGGAGAGTTTCGTCTGCACCCAAAAAAAAATTTATTTGATGGCCGCCGTTTATTAAGATGAAGTAAAATATTTATTTGATTTAAAGAAATATTTATGTAATTTAAATAACTATTTACTTCATTTAAAAAAAAATTATTTCATTTAAATAACTATTTCCTTAATGTAAAAAAATATTTATTTAAATCAAATAAATATTTTACTTAATCTTAATAAACGGTGGCCGTCAAATAAATTATTTTTCTGGGTGTGAGATGGAGGAGAGTCCATTTTGCCCCACGGCTTCGTTCCGTGTATACGATGGGAGACGGACTGACCTCGACTGGCTTCGACAGTCAGCCGTAAAACGAAAAGCCCTCGCCGTAAAACCTGATTCCAATAATTCGATCGTGCCTAAGCTGGATGCGCAAGTGTATTACGGTCGGGCGTGAGAAAAGGACAGGCGGACTAATGCGCGAGTCTACGGGCGGACGGAGGAGGACGGCGAAGGAGAGGTTTGACTGATCGCGACTATAGCTCGGCCAATAGGAAATCGGTGATCGCGATTCACCGGAACGTATTGACGTTTCGGCTGTTGATATCGTTGGTGCCGGAATGCGCGGCGTGTGTACAGAGCATAAAATATTTATGCTCTTGGACGTTCTCGTTTGGGTGTTTTTTTTTTATACCCAGAGTTTTCTGTACTGAACGCTCGACGGGATCTCCGGGGCTCAAAAAATCGCGCGGTTTTACAGTAGTTGCCGCTGCTGGGACAGTAAAATATACTCGTGAGTCGAGGGTGAGATTCGACTTATTGACTCAGACGTAAAATATTTATTCGCGGAGGGAAAATCGGGGTCGTTTGAGGAATTATTTAATCGGTTTGTTTAGTAATTTTTTAAATAATTTTATTATTAGTGGTTAAAGAAATTTATTTGCCGATGTTATATATTTTTAGAGCAATTATCTTATAGGCTAAGACGGGGTGATGTGACTTTTAACGAGACAAACCAATGGCGTTGCTATTTGCACAGTTTTTAGTATATTTATTTATTTATTTTTGAAAATGGGCTACGCCCAATTAACAAGATGAGGGAAAACCCCATCACTAGGATTTTATATCAGAACTGAAAAGTCATACATAGCAAATTGATCCATTTTGAATTATTATACAGGAAGAGAGTAAAAAAAGAAAATAAATGAAAATACCGATTAAGCTAATATGTGGATAAGTGGTATATGTGGATTTAATATGATTGCACCAAAAATTATAATATAGGATGTGCAAAAGTCAGTGCGATATGCCACGTGGCCATATCCCCCGCAATTTCCTGGTGATATGGCGAGTAAAACCGATTCCTTTTTAGTTTGGTATTTAGAACATTTGACGAAGGTAATTGTTTTTCTGTAGTTCATGTAGGCCACATAAAATATACGAAGACATGTTTTGTTTGATCACTCTATGGTTCTCTAGGGTTAATTGAATGCCATTATTACTATGGCCATATCACCCGTTGTGTCTGGTGATATGGCCGATCGCAAATATTTATTTATAGAGCTGCTATTAAATCAAGCATCGAAAATATCGAAAATTCTGAGTGAATTATTTCAGTTCGATGTTGGTTACGGCCAAAATTAAAAGGTTTTTTAAACGCTAAAACCTCTAATTTTTATTAAAGAAGAATCATGGCTAAATCACCTCAACTTAAAATAATTATAAACATTGACTTTCAATTTAATTACTTATAATTAAATAAGTTGTGCTAATTCGACTACATCGTCGCACTCTCGACCCAGTTTTTGGTCCAACTATTTGCATTGAAATAATTGACTAAGAACTGGTCAACTAGTTATAATATTCAAGTCATGATCGTCAAAACTCCGATTCTACAAATTAAAAGAATTGTAAGTCTAACTTTCATTTTTTTTTTTTGTCGTGACGGAAAGAAATTATGAAGATTACAACAGTCTAAAAGCCACCGTGGACTATAAATTGCATCGCTGCAAGGTCGCTGTGTCAAGTGGCCCCGATATTCTAGGGCTTCCATTTAAGTGGCGATACGTTACATTAATTATCTCGGAAAATTGCGCAAGGACTCTTAATCGTTTTCCCATTAACGCGGGGTTTTATAGTATAATTTCTCGTTTAAAGCGATTGCCTTACGACGCGTTCCAGGGACTATACGTTCAAGAGGTCCCCGGATATTCTCCAGAGCAGTAACGAATTTTATTGACTACGGGGAATAGAGAAGCTTCTCGGCTGTTAAGCCTCGGGAACCGCGCAGTAGCGGCGCGTAAATCCACTTTATTGTTTCTTAACATCCCCGTTTTCTTATCCGTGTGGACTGACACGATTTCGGATCGGTAAATAGAAGCGGTAAATAGAGGGTGTCGATGTCGCGATAGACGTAATTCAAGCCGGTACGGAGACACGACATCGCATCGTGAAAGCCGTGAGTGGGTGAGTCGGCACAAAGGACGTCGACGGAGACGAACGGTTCGCTGAAACGAGATAACCTTCAGCTTCGCGATTGTATAATAGACCACCGATGCTTTGACCTTCCAACAAGCGCTTGAGAAACAATAGGGAGAAATCTCGAGGGGAAGGTTAAGGTAGTACGAGCACAATGACTGACGGCGCCCAAGTTCGAGAGAAAAATGACAAAGATTACGATCACTTCTCGATGAGAAATAAATCTGAAAAAATTCTAGCATATAAAAGGTGCTGAAAAGATTGTTTGTGCATAATAATAATTTCAGAATGTTCATAACAAATTACTGAAAAAAAAAAT
>JAPYZD010005625.1:0-16708 GCA_030522725.1 Ichneumoninae sp. B BG-2022a | reverse complement strand
AAATTTTCCAATAATTTTTGGATCGGACAAGGTGGCAAAACTGGGCAGAAAAGCCTGATGTATCCGATAGGGCGAATTCGGACATCCAAAAATTATTGGAAAATTACGTTCAATTCTCTAATTTTGTACAATTTCATACCGGATTGAAACGACAACATGTCACCTTGACAGTCTCGCCGTCGTTGTTTCAATATAATATGGAATTGTAAGAATTGAAAGTAGAATTGAAACAAACATTTTTTTCTTCGGCAGCCCGTAAGCGATGTTTTTTTCTCAGTGTATGTGACCGCGAATTTGGTTAATCCAACAATTTTTTTGTTCGGTGCAGCAAACAGCGGAGCAGCCGTTCAACGCAGCTTCAATTTATGTCGTCGAAACATTGTTCCGTCGCAAGTTAGGCGCCGGTCCAAAGTAGGCGACGTTTCCCTGTGTATTAGAGGGCGCCACGAGAAACGAAACACCGAAAAAGTTAAAGAATCAGGACACAGGGACGAGGTAGAAACACGATGTGACTGCGAATGGCAGAAGACCGAAGAGTAAGTTTTCAGCCTCAGTTACAGCGGTCCGTAGAATCCCCGGCAGTCACGATATAATGCCTTACCTCAGCCACCGCAGCGTTTGCGCGATGTTCATAGTGCCCATCCGTTTAAAGTTTCGTTTGCTGAAGCAGTTGTCGCAGTTTCCTTCTTTCTATACAACTGTCCCTATTTCTGTGCGAGCCTTTCGCAATCTCTGCGGGAAAAGTTCCCTTGGCGACCTCGAGACACGAGACTACGGGCGTCCCGAGTGACCGAGGAAAACTGCGGAGGGAATAAATTTTCCTACTTAGCGACCTTCCGGGATTGCGCCAGCCTCTCCACTGCCATCAGCACTTGTTTCTGTAGCACTAGATATTAAAGACGGATACATTTTTATGGGAATCCTAAAAACAAATATGCTGCTGTGAAAGATCCAAAGTGTAGAGTAGAGCGGGGCAAAACGGGGTTGTTGGGCAAAACGGGGCTTTTGGACAAAACGGGGTTTTTGGGCAAAATGGGTTTTTTGGGCAAAACGGGGTTTTTGGGCAAAACGTCTTTTTCCAATATTTTTTGGATGCCCGATCAGGCTTTTCTGCCCAGTTTTGCCACCTTGTCCGATCCAAAAATGATTGGAAAATTTAGTTTTGCCCAAAAACCCCGTTTTGCCCCGCTCTCCCCTACATTACAATCAATGTAAGTATAGAAGCAAATTTCAATTTCCAGTACATTAAATTTACAGTGTGGTTAGTTATTCGCCAGCCAATGAGGTGATCAAAGGAGTCGTGTTGCACTCATCCCGTTTGGCTCCACCGAATGTCGCAGGGAAATCGGGAAGCCAGAACCAGAATCTTGGGATGCCGCGAACGACAGAGCGAGAACAACGCTTCGAAATAGCGGCAAGAAGTACGGAGAATTAATGCAAATGAACAGGCCGCGACAAAAGAGGCGTTGGGAGGTCCGCGGCGAGAAGAGAGACAATGCAGTTGCAAGAGGCCCGAGTTGTTCGAAAACTTTTGGCCCTCTGCTCACAGTTACCCACAGTTACCCACTGCGAAGAGACGTATGCGGCGTTGGCGTCGGGGAGGCGACCGGCGAAAGCCCGCGGCGAAATAATGCAAAAACTTTGTCGAAGCGAAACTGTAATCACTGCGGCTATTTCGTTTCAATATAACTAACCTCGCTGAGGTGGTGGAAGCCACCCTCTCGTTAAGAGTGGTACATCCGGGCTAAATAAGCGCGATTGCCTCGACGATGTCGAGCGAAGAAATTGTTCCACCTTCCAACCGCATACGCGTTACAGTTTTTTTTATTTCACATATTTGTTTGCGGTATTCATTTCCCGCACGTGTATCTGCAACCTAACCGGTCGTGAGGCAAATTAACATAATCTAAACTAATGTTTCATAAAGTTAAGCTAACGGGGACCTGACCTTAATTGCACCCGATCTAACTGAAACATACAAATAGACAAACAATCAACATATGCAGTTGTTATTTGATATATTTATTTACGGTATTCATTTCCCGCACGTGTATCTGTAACCTAACCCGTCGTGAGGTAAATTAACATAATCTAAACTAATGTTTCATAAAGTTTCGTAAAGCTAACATGCACCTGACCTTAATTACACCCGATCTAACTTCAACATACAAACAAATAGACCCACAGCTGCCCAAAATATATGTAAGGCGGGCTGACGGACCTCGGTCGATGGCCCATTGACATTATATGTATTGTATATCGTTCGTAAATGTCTCACAATCGTTATTGTAAACACCAATGTCAATAAATATATTTACTACTACTATATACAATATTTCAAAAGTGTTGCTAGAGTCAAAGTGGTGAATATGGCCCTGTTCATATCTTATTCATTTAGGCACTAATCGGGCACTAAAATTATTATTATTATTATTATTATTTAATAACAATAATTTGACGGGTCTTGTCCCTTTCGTTACGTTTCTATCCCATCTATTTTTCTCTTTTAATGTAATCGTGTTTTATTTTGCGTGGCGAATGTTAAGACTAATGCGGCAGTATAGGGTTGACAGTGGCGGGTCCAATCTACGATAGACTTTTTATGGGATTTCCAGTTCAAACTGCGGCCAACTCGAGGGTCTCGCGGACCGAGCCACCGACGAAGTAAGCGTCGAGGGACGTGCTCACTGCGCGCTCATCCCATGCCATCCTCCTGCTCCCATCCCATAAAGTCAGGAGCATCGGGCAATTGAAAAAACTCGGTGGCCGTACTTTATAGGGATCCTCTGTATATTTCAAGGACCGGCCGCGCTTTTCGTAGCCGGCGGCAGACGCCTTTTCCAATTCCTTTCTTGTTCTTAAGAATATCGCAGAAGAGACCGGAGGTAAACTCGCAGCAGAGTATCAATACAGTATTTTATAGTATCGGGAGGAAGAGTAAATGAATTTTGCTGGTCACCAGCTTTGTCAAAGTGAGTTTGCAATACACAAAACTTAAATAGGATAAAGTGGCAAATATAGTGATCTTTTTCAACATGGAATGGTCAATTTTTGCCCTATATTTGCTAATCAAGTATAGGGAGTAGTATAAAGAGTAGAGTAGGTAAAAGGGAAGATTTTTTGCAGATTTGTTAGCAGATCATTGAATAAGTCTCGTCTCAAGTTGAGCATGCTGGTCTGTTTTGCTCTTTCCTTTATACATGCATATCGAAATCAAGATTTTTGTGATTTTTTGGTTTAGCTAAAAATGTATGCTAAAAGTGCTATGTCAGCGTATCATAAAACTGAGCCGTTGTTTATGTTTGCATTGCCATTCAAAGATACTGCATTGCACTTAGCCCTACTCATGCCTTTCTAAGTTCTATGAAAATCCACCCTTGAATTTCATTTTTTCAATCAAAACATTTTTTCGGGTCCACCTTTTTCCATTCTTTTTTCATCCTCGTCCCTCGTGAGCAATTCAAACTTTCTCGTCGGCTCGAAAAAGATACGGATAACCTCGTGACCGTCCAGCCCTTTTCTTCTCCGCTGTAGCAATCCATCTTGATGTGCGATATAAATTCATCCTCAGGATCGATCGGTCGATGCGAACGAGGCGAGAAGGGTGGAAAAGGCACAAAGTTATTGCTTTACGCAACCCTCCTGTATGACTCCTGAGATGAAGCCCTGGCGAATGCTCCGAAGGTATCTTTTTTTGTCCGTGAAAAATAATATACAGTAAACAAACTGATAGCGATTTGTGTACTATAAAATTCGGGAATTATTGAACGGGACAGTTAGCTAATTAGAATTCGGCTAATATTAAATTCTCAAATGGCTGAATGAAACAACATAGCTAATATAAGATTTTCAAGATCATCAAATATAAAAGAAAAACAATTTGACTACTAAAAAAATTCTCGAATTATCGAAACAAAAAAGAGCTTTCGGAATTCGGCGAATCTTTCCATCGTTTGCCCAATTAAAAGTGAATTCTTCACGTTGGAGGAACAAAGTAGACAAGACAAAATCAGCAACTTAGTGCCGTGATGATCCTCGCTTTTCTCCCCACGCGCTTTCAACGATGTTTTTCATCGGTCTCCATTTTTTTTTCCTTATTTTGACTGAGAGCTGCGGAACAACCAATGAGAATGTGCACAAGCTACAGAATTCCGAGAAGCGAATGCTCGTTACTTACGCCTCAACGAAATTGTTTGCTCGTTCCTCCTTCTCCCTTTTCAGTTCTCTCCTCATTTTCTAGAGACTTCGTTCTGTACTCTGTGTAGTGCGCACTTATGCGTTAAGTCTCCATCGGTTAATTACACGCATGCGTTCCTCTTCGATTCTGTGTGGATTGTCATTGTTCCTATGTAGGTTGTCTTCGCTGTTGTTCATGTCGTAACCAATATTACAGTACACCATTGGAATGGTTGGGAGTAGTCAAGACAGCAAATAGTGAAACTTCCAGCAAATTCATTGTACTTTTCGCGAAACAATTGTTTGCAAGACCAGTGTGTCGGATTAACAATCTTTGAGTATTCAGTCACGCGCTTTCAATTGTCATTTATTCGGATATATATTTATATATTTTATATATATATATATATTTTTTAAATTTTATTCACGGGACGAACCCTATTACATATAATATAATCATGCGAGTGTCTATACATTGATTGGTGGCTCATTACTAAGCTATTGCTAATAGATAACGAATAGAAAAACATTTAGCTAATAGGGTAGAGCAGGGCAAAATGGGGCAACGGGGCAAAAGAGGGTTTTGGGCAAAACGTAATTTTCCAATAATTTTTGGATGCCCGAATTCGCCCTATCGAAAATTTAGTTTTGCCCAAAAACCCCGTTTTGCCCCGTTGCTCCATTTTGCCCCGCTCTCCCCTATAGTTGAGTGGTCAGTTAAATATATATTGGTCAACGGTTATATTATATTTATCAATTGTCACTTACAGAGCTGGCTCTCGGTCCAGCTCTATAATTGCATTGTGCGGCTCGTTTTGCGTTTTATTTCACCTTTAAAACGCCGAAATGGGCGACGGTAAGTTTATTTTAAACGAATCCTTCTTCGAGTCGCCTTGTTAGTCTTTTGTGTGAAACGCTGCATGGCCTTTGCACCCAGAAAAAAAATTTATTTGACGCCCACTGTTTATTTGGTTTAAGTAAAATATTTACTTAATTTAAACAAATATTTATTTAAATCAAATAAATATTTTACTTAAACCAAATAAACGTTGGTCGTCAAATAAATTTTTTTTCTGGGTGTGCCAAGTGAGTTTGCCTCACAGGACGATTACCTCTAAAACGGCGATTCCGATCTCCCCCCGACCATGTCCACCGTATCTGCAATTCCATCGTTACTCCCGCAACTTTCGGCGCTATTATCATTCCTACACGTACCCTCTTCCGCATGCAGCGTGTGCGTTGCCTTGCGATCCGCCAAACTCTCTCAATCTCGTGATGACAATTACTAATTCCTCCAAGGGGAACGAACCAGACGAAGACAGGCTAAGCCACGGCAACGCGGAAGCGACAACAACAGTAACAACAACAACAACAACTACGATGAGAGAAGGGATCGGGAGTAGTAATCCTTGAGAGTTTCCCCGCTACTTCGCTCTTCGGTATATATTATACCCACGCCTGTTTAGTTCTCCTGTCATCCCTATCGGATGAACCGACCCCTTTAATTAATCGTCTGCCAGCTACGTTTTCCACCGGCAGCGTTCGAGAAGCGTTCGGCTTCTCGAACGTTGCACGTTCGAACTAACGAGAACGTTACCATCGTACAAACTATACTACACTGAAAAAAAGGATGGTATTTCCTACTATAATGAATAATTCCCAGGGGGTACGTCTGTATAGATAGTTTGTGTAATTATAGTTACAACTATAATTTTTGGTCATTGTCGTAACTGTAAAATGTAGACGTCCTCCCCGGGAACTATTTACTATGTAAGTTTTTCTCAGTGTACACTGAGAAAAAATAACATAGTAAAAGCAACAATACTGACTTTATACCATAAAAAATAGTTCCCAGGGGAAACGTTTACATTTTATAGTTACGACAGCGACAAAAAATCATGATTGCAATAATAATTGTAATTTAACCAATTGAAAATCTTCTATCAAAAACTATCTATATAGACGTTCCCCCTGGGAACTATTGGTATAGTAGAAAACACTATTCTTTTTATCAGTGTATTACACACGGTAAAAGTTTCAGACAATGGAGACGCGTTACGTCGATTGCTCGGGAATTATATGAATTTTGGAGCATATTTTGTAAGATCGGAATGAATTGTAGGGAGATCGGGGCAAGAATGGCACAGCGGGGTTAAACGGGACAGTGAGGGCAAGATTCGATTTTCCAATAATGTTTGGACGCCCCATTTTGCACCACGCACAACCATCGCCACCATCCAAAGGTTATTGGAAAATGGCATTTTGATTCGTAATACCCCGTTTTACACCGCTATGCCATTTTGCCCCGCTCTCCCCATTACCCATTTGTTAATTTATGAGAGGCACAGGAGAGTAAGGTACGTGTCTACACCCAGAAAAAAAATTATTTGGCGGCACCGTTTATTTGATTAAAATAAATATTTATTTAAATCAAGTCAATATTTTACTTAAACCAAAAAACGGTGGTCGTCAAATAAATTTTTTTCTGGGTGTACACCCGTAACTACACAACCAATTAATCAGTGGAAATTTAGAGCTTTACATCAGACACCGATAAAGTACGGGAAAGGCTTGATAAAGCCTTAACTAGATTTCCACTTTTCGTTAAAAAATGCACAGCAAAAAATAATTTCGTAAAATCAGAATACGAAGTTTCGTAAAAATAATTTTGTCATATAAGTGACAAATCCGTTTGTTCAGACTTGTGGGGGAGAGCGGGGCAAAATGGGGCAACAGAGCAAAACGGAGTTTTTGGGCAAAACTAAATTTTCATTTTTGTATCGGACAAGGTGGCAAAATTGGGCCGAAAAGCTTGATGTATCCGACAGGGCAAATTCGGGCATCCAAAAATTATTGGAAAATGACGTGTTGCCCAAAAACCCCGTTTTGCCCCGTTGCCCCATTTTGCCCCGCGATACCCTACAAACTTGTCCTTTTATGTCCCGTGTTACTTAGTCCGAACTAACGAGAACGTTCCCATCCAACAAACTATACAATTACACACGGTAAAAGTTTCTCTCTAAACGTCGCGCGCTATTGTTTTATCTATCGACGTTGCCTCGCCGAGGGACGTTGTTGTTTCCCACTCACGAGTCACGACGGGGAGGGCGCGTTGTCGGAACGAAGCTCAACGTCGGCGCGACAGCGACGCGTGTGCAACACAGGCTCGTATGTCGAAGAGGGTTGCCTGCGGGGAAGATTGAAAGGACGACGGCGAGGGCCGACCAGGGGGTTCGCAAATCCTCTGTTACGTGAAAATTGAAACCGGTCAGTTGTAAATAGAGTTTTGTTGCTCCGGCCTCGCGCTAATACCCGACCGGTATGGATACGTCGGACCTGGCCCCTGTTCCGAATACAAGTTCTCCCTTACCTCGCATGACGCGGGTCTGCACGGGGGACGCAAAGGTAGAGCCCTTGTACGCCCTCGCGAATCCGTCCCTTTCTGCAGTACTCGCCTCGGCTAATGGGTTCCGGTGTGCCGACGAACGGAAGATCGGATTACCCACAAATTTGCGCCCCACGGTACGGCGGAGGCCAAGACCGACGTTTTTGCTATGGAGCGGATGACAATGGAGACGTTGGTTATAAAGTGGTAATGACGAATAGTCATTGCTGCGATGATGGACTTAAAAACTCCTCTTTTTGCTTTTCCTCCTGCACTCAGAAAAATAATTTATTTGACGGCCACCGTTTATTTAGTGTAAGTAAAATATTTACTTGATTTAAATAAATATTTATTTGATTTAAGTAACTATTTACTTAATTAAAATAAATATTTATTTTAATCAAATAAATGTTTTACTGAAACCAAATAAACGGTGGCTGTCAAATAAATTATTTTTCTGGGTGTGGAAGAAGCTTTGTTTTGCTCCCTCATAGAGGAAGCTTTGTTTAGTTAGAGGTTTGCATTTGTAATGGAATCAACTTTTTGGCAAGACGGCGACAGCGGTGGAAATGGCTACAGATGTCCTACAACTTTCGGAATTTGTGTAAGATAAAATTCTGGAAATATTGAACGGGACAGTTAGCTAATTAGCATTATGCTAATATTAAATTCTCAAATGGCAGAATGAAACAACATAGCTAATATAACAATTTCAAGATTATAAAATAAAAAAAATATATTTTGACTAGTCAAAAAATGCTCGGATTATTGAAACTAAATTTGAGCTCCACGGCAGAAGATCGGATTACCCACAAATTTGCGCTCCACGGTGGAGCCGAGGCCCTAAGACCAACGTTCTTGCTACGGACCGGATGACAATGGAGACGTTGGTTATAAATTGGTAATGCCGAATAATCATTGCTGCGATGATGGACTTAAAAACTCCTCTTTTTGCTTTTCCTCCTGGAGGAAGCTTTGTTTTTTAGTTGGAGGTTTGCATTTGTAATGGAGTGAACTTTTCGGCGAGACGACGACAGCGGTGGAAATGGCTACAGAAGTCCTACAACTTTCCGAAGTGTATAGCGAGAGAGGGAGGATTATCTTTCCGCGTCACGGAAATTGGAATAAATTCCTTGGAGTCGTCGCTGGGTTGTGTCTTGTTTTTCTTTTCCTGGCTTTCCGTGCTGACTGGGATTGGCGTGTCGATGCGCCGGCCGGGATTAAGGGGACGCCGAGTAAAGGGGAGAGGCGAACGGACGCTGCGAGATCGGAAAGGGCGAAGGGTCTGAATGCTCCCTTGAATTTTCTTCGCGTCCTACCGTGGACCTCGATAGTCCTGCGGGGACTATCGAACACACACTCCTCTTGGCTTCGCGCTCACCTTTTTCCGTTCTCCCTTTTCCGAATACAACCAATACTTCGTTTTACCCAACGCCCTCATCCGTTCTTAATCCATCGCAGGCCGTTTTCTCGCGTTATTTTTCGAATAGAATTTGCAAACGAAAAATACTGCACTGATGAAAAAGAACAGTTGAATCATCTAAGATTCGGGCAGGGACCTCCAAATAAATATTTAGTTGGTCGAATAAAATATTTTAGTGACTCAAAAATATTTTGGTGATATCACCCAAAAAATTATTGAACTACCCAATTTTTTAGTTGTACCAACAAAATATTTCTTAGTTGATTCGACCGTGTTTTTTTTTTAATCTGTGTGCCTCAAAGACATGTGAGGTGGGGCGGTTGGTAACGAAAGCTGTAGTCAACCTGTTTTTAACGCTCTTCGACATTTCGGGCTAAATGCACATTGCAAGTGTCTTTATCCTAACAGTCGAGCAGACGCTAGTGATCTGGAATTCCTGGAGAAAGACATATTCATCGCAATTTTCGGTATTCATTGACCCCCAATTATAACACGTTATCAACGTTGCTGCAACGAAGTCATCGACTTTTCGTAAACATCAATTAGCCAAGATATTTTTTATAATATCTCTATAATATATAAAAGAAAAATTATAATCTTATATATATATTTTGACAAGGTGTTTCTTTGTTTGTCCCAATTTTCAAGAATTTAAGGGACTCTCCCAGGCCCCCATTATTCTGAATCTCCTTAGGGGCTTCCCTTCTAGGTCTTAATAACTATTTCCCTATTAGACTATTCTGGTATTATTCTGCGGGTCTCGGCGAGTCGTTCGCAATAATGCGATGTGCAACTACGCCGTACACTATCTTCGTGTACAAAAAAAACCATATTTTCAATCCCATATCAACATTTCCGGTTTCTAAATTCCACAGTTCATATAATCATATAAGAAAATGGTTCTAAGTGTCATACCAAAAAGTTTAATGTTTCAGCTGGCACGCCCACTTGTCAATTTCGATTTTCTCGAAATAGGGATGATCCCAAATTTTTTTATAGTGGCATTTGAGAGCCCATAAAAAGGCTATTATTACGAGATATAAAAAAATGTGGATCTTAATAGACCTTATAACGAGGGCGCTCGAGCCACAATGACCTGCTAATATAATACAAAATTATTTTTTAATCAATTTGGTAGTCCATAACTTCCATACCAATACAATTAAAGCAGAACGATCGAGTTACCATTTTGTGCCGTTGGTTGGCTTGTCTCTAAAGAGACCCGGGTCACTTTCCTGAAGCGATTGAGTTAGCAGATGACAAACTCATTTTTTGTCATCCGTCGCGCCGCGACTTACGAGTTGCAAAAAATGTGTTTCAAATCCAACACTGGCGCCGCAACTTCCTCCCCGTTTCATCTCGACGCAGTCGCTTGATCCCGCAAGCGATAAAATCATTGCGATTCAGCCTGTGACGAACACAATTCGACGTAATGCTGGTGGTTTTTTTTTCTTTACCCTGTCCACATGCGCGCGTGCAGTAAAGTGAAACGCCTGATATCGCATTCCCGATCGTGGCTTTCGGTGCGGCTATGGCGGCCTCTACTTCAAGTTCGGAGATCACAAGAAGCCGACATTGCTGGCGTGGTCTCGGGCGTGCCCGGCGCACGTCTTCCGGCCTCATGAATCATTCATCGACGGGCGCTTCCTGGCCACCGGCGGAATTTCACGTGGCCACGCACGCGTGTCCTCCGCTCCCAAACTCCATCGCAATACTATATTACCCTGCGTATATGCGGCCGGTTGGTGCAGTTAATCTGCGAACGGTGGAATTTATCCCGATGCGGCGGGCCTCTTCCGATCACCATAGATATATATTACCGTACTTCCGGTTATCCGTTGACTCGTCGCCGTCGTCGATTTACAACCGTGTCGAAAACACTCGCTGCTGTTACGTCAATTTTTCGGGAATTATAGGAATTTTGGAACATATTTTGTAAGATCCGAATGAATTGTAGGCAGAACGGGGGAAAATGGCACAGCGGGGTTAAATGGGAGGGCAAGACTCAATTTTCCAATAATTTTTGGACGCCCCATTTTGTACCGACAATACATTCGGAATTTGAAACCCGATTTCAACGACCATTCAAAGGTTATTGGAAAATGGCACATTGTACCAACGATACATGCGGAATTTGAAACCCGATGTGCACCACGCACCATCATCGCCACCATCCAAGGGTTATTGGAAAATGGCATTTTGCCTCGTAATCCCCCGTTTTATCCTGCTGTGCCATTTTGCCCCGCTCTCCCCTATACCCATTTGTTAATTTATGAGAAGTACAGAAGAATAAGGTACGTGTCTACATCCAGAAAAGAAATTTATTTGACGGACACCGTTTATTTGGTTTATGTAAAATATTTATTTGATTGAAATAAATATTCATTTAAATTAAGTCAATAGTTACTTACATGAAATAAATGGGGGAGAGCGGGCAAAGTGGGGCAACGGGGCAAAACGTCATTTTCCAATAATTTTTGGATGCCCGAATTCATCCTATCGGATACATCAGGCTTTTCTGCCCAGTTTTACCACCTTGTCCGATTAAAAAATTATTGGAAAATTTAGTTTTGCCCAAAAACCCCGTTTTCCCCGCTCACCCTTATTTATTTAAATTAAATAAATATTTTACTTAAACCAAATAAACGGTGGCGGACAAATAAATTTTTTTTCTGGGTAGCCACCCGCAATTACACAACCTATTAATCACTGAAAATCTTTTTTAGAGCTTTAAAGGTCTAATAAGGCCTTAACTAGGTTTCCACTTTTCGCTCAAAAATGTCTGTCAGGAGAGGGTAATGGAACGATCACCGAAACATCGCAATTCGTACCGAGCATGGATCACTCGAATAAAAAAAGAAGTTGATCCTCCGACACTGCGCCCCAGTGCGGGTACGTTGGGGTCGAAAGTGGAGATATTGCGGATGGACGCGAGTGAGTCGGGAGAAAATACACGAGACACACATTCGACGTACCGTTGTCCAGTTAACTCCGTGTGCGATACAGCGCGAAAATGAATGAAAAGAATGGACGCTGAGTGAAATCTTGTTTCGTGCGGTAGAAATGTTGAGGAGAAAGGGTGAAGAGCGGTCCCGTGTATGAGGGCAGACGGAGAGGAACAGAGATTACGTTACTGGTACGTTGGTACTACGAACATGAGCCGAAATGGCTCTCCGGCCGGCTCGACCCCTCTCTTTTCCTGCCCGATCCGGCGTTCTCGTCCATCCCCCTGTGTAGGATAGCCGGTTCTCCCCGGGATCCTCAATCCGGACCGTTTCCGGTCAGTTGCTCGGTGAGCCAGCACGCGACTAACGGAATCCCAGTGGATACCGGAAGCGACGGGCCGAAAGCCTCCCTTTTCCCGGCACGTCCTCCTTCCTTTCGCCCTCTTTCATCTCCCACCCTCGACAGGAGAATGTCTGATCCCTGCGTTTCCCCCTGAGCGCGACTTCTCGTCACCTATTATTGCGGGTCGCTTTTTTCGCGATGTGCCAGAAAGCTTCGACAAGCGATTGTGCGTTGGCGAAAGACTGTAAGGGATGGTGAAAGCTGCAAGCGTTCTTCGCGCCATGGGAAAAGACGTTTAGATCAGGGATGTAACATAACCGAAATTTTGCAGCCGTCAGACCGATTTCTGACCGTCGTGTGACGTCATTTTTATTCAAAATGAATTTCTACACTATAAAAATGACTACCAACGTTTCTTGTCCACAAACGACCACAACTGTTCAGTTTTTTTTTTACGTGGTTAATCGTACAAATATTTTTTTGCAAAATGAACATGAATAGAAGAACGAAGATTGTGGATTTTTAAAAAATTGTTAAGAGTTGGTAAAAAATTGTTGCAGTCGGTGCACTGCTGTATCAAGCACTGTCTGCTAAAAATGCACTGCCCTTTTAGCAGGTAAAAAAAGATTTCGCGCTGGACTGACCCTTGCGAAGCATCGCGACGTATCTGAGTATGCAGGTTCATAAATGAGTCATTGCTTTCGTGTATTACGTTCTCGTCACTCTTTTCCATTACTAAGGATTACTTTTATACCTCTGCTGGATTGCAGATTTTTTATTACTAGTGCTCGCGCAATTTTATGACCCCGGACGCTTATTAGGTGGCTCCAAAATCCCCGCGACTGACTAATTTCATTTCTTATTTTAAAGCATAGGATATTTGTTTCATACGACGAAACATATGTATTGATGAGTACATTGTTAAATTGTTATATTATTACATTATTACATTGTACGTATGTTCAATGTAATATTATTGATAGAGTGCTTGATATTTTTATACGCACGTCAAGTACTAACGGTATTTGCCCAGCTCTGCAGTATAATAATTGCAATCCATTGTAGTAATTCATTATCATTAGACTATTCGCCGTTGATACCACAAACAATCAATAATCAACATTATTGATTATTACTGTACATCAGACCTGGGCAAGTGCACTAAGTACTTGAAGTATCAAGTACTGAGTCGGTGACCAGAACTTCGGGAATTTAGTTCTGCCGATACTCAATACGTCCGTTCTCAAGAACTACCTTGCGCTCAGTACTTCGAGTGCTTGATATTTTAATATGTGCTTCAAGTACTCACGACATTTGCCCTGCTCTGCTCTATATTAATCGCAATCCATTGCAGTAATTCATTATTATTGGACTATTCATCGTTGATGACAGAAACAGCTATCTTTAATATTTCCACGTTTCACAGAGAGTTCTCCTCCCGCCCCGCGGGTCTCATTTGTTTTTAGTAACCTCGTTCACACCGATAATAATTCCGAATGTAGCGACAAGCTCGTCGAAGGACTGGTAGAGCAGGAGAGCAAACCGAAGCCTCCCACTGGATCCCGATCGCGTTACGCGATCCATCGCGATTCTCGACGGGGAGGATTTCCGGGATTCGACGAGAACCATCGTCATTTTTCTCCACTCCACCGTGGGCGCCACTCGTGAGCGACGGCCTCGGAAAACTCCGTGCACCGTTCCTCCCGCTCTCCCTCGGGAGAGGAGAGAATGAGTGAGGGAGCTTTCCAGTGATACGAATCGACGCTCCGGCTAACTCTCCTCCGCACGCGAAGTACCCACCCTATTCCTCACGTGCATGCACCATTAATCTTTCCGTTTACTCGTTAAGCGTCGAAAAAAATAAAATAAAAAAATTAATAAAAAATAACGTTTTATCTGTAATTGGTTCTCGACTGTTTAATCATTGAATTGTTATTCAATTGTTATTCGTTAATTGACGCGATGTGAACTGAAGCTCGTAATCGATTGATGTACCGACAAATTGTGTAGCTTAACGCGAACACTGACGAGATAATCGGCTTTGGATTGAGCCCATACCAGAGGAACGGATTTTCAGTGATACTGATCGACATCCTGTCAGACACGTGTTTCTCCGCGAGTCACCATGCGTCTTCACCTCGCTCTCCGCCTCCCTCTCGACGTTCAGTTATTCGGTCGGATTATCAGGGCCACGATCGGATTGCACTCACTATCCGTCGCTCTCCGTCCCGCGCACTCGCGAACATCTAAGCAGATATAATCTGAACTATAGAAGCTGCGGCAGCAGAAGGGCCGCACGGCGGCAATCTGCATGACAATCGCGGGGGTGCAGGCGGTACCAGAGCCAGTTCTCCGGATGCACGCAGACGCTACCGGCACCGGAATGGAGATGAATCGAGCGCGACGTACGAAAGCCACCGGGCCAATGCCGACAGATGCGGTGAATGGAGAGGACCAGGAGAACCCGCAGAGATAGAGCGACGATAGATTGATGCGGCCAAATAGCTCTCGCATCGAATATACACACATATGTGTATAGGAGTTAATATAGGGTAGAGCGGGGCAAAATGAGGCAACGGGGCAAAACAGGCTTTTCGGGCAAAACTAAATTTTCCAATCATTTTTGGATCGGACAAGGTGGGAAAACTGGGCAGAAAAGCCTGATGTATCCGATAGGGCAAATTCGGGCATCCAAAAATTATTGGAAAATGACGTTTTGCCCAAAACCCCGTTTTGCCCCGCTCTACCCTACGGAAAGGCATGCACGGCGTACAACGTGTTGCGATTTTGGACCTTTGAGGCCGAGTATCGGGTATTGGCATTTGGTTGATCCACATCTTTGTACGGTGCATGCGGCACCCGCTAAAAAGGGCTAAGGACATTCCCTGACCTTTCCCGGATTAAATCTTTTAAAATTTTTATCACCATTTTTTTAATCGTTTTTATCGAAGGCAAGAAATTAAATGCATATTTCAGTCGACGCACGGTCTGTAGAACCGATGGTTTGGCTTACCGTAATGTAACGCTAATTTTTTATGGCAATTTGGGTACAAACCTTCCTGCGGCAATAACTTTTATCAGCATTTTTCAAAAAAATTTTCATCATTTTTTAACAGACGGCCATATTCTACTGATCCACCAATATTTCTGCACTCGAGTAAAGTGCAGAAACATCGAAGTCTCAGAAGAAAGCGCCTCCCGCTCAACGGTTGGCTAAGCGGTCACCCATCCAAGTACTGACCGCGAACGAATCAGCTTGGCTTGGGGGACCACCAGAGCCGTGCGCCAACCGCGCATCCACCGCTGTCGGTTCTTTTTTATATTCCAGGACACGAAAAATATGATTCTAGACCACAATATGACAACCAATTTTTGTTCTTTGCATTACAATAATACTTTCTCTACTTGCGTGCTTCCCATGTGACGAGGAAGTAAAAATAATGTTCGCAAAACGACAAACAAGAGGACAAGTTTCCACATAACAAGTATCTCTTCGTCAGCAATCGATTGCAAAGTTGTTGCAATCGATCCATGTTACTTTTGCAGTCGATATCGGTAACCAATTGATCAGCCACCGTTTAGGGTAATTCTCGTTGATGTATCGTTAATTATAAAAGCGGCGACGGCGGAGAATAAGATAAGGCCGTCTCGTCATTCGTTGCAAGGTCCGAGACGCGAAGGAGTTTCGAGGCGTCACGAGGGTGCGAACACGCCTCCATTTATCCCGTCGGGCTGCAACGTCGGGAGTGTTTTGCCTGGTGGATCACGGAAGAGTCCAGAGAATTCCCGCACACCCGTCACGGACCAACTTTGATATTAATGACGCGCGAGTCGAACTAACCGAGTGATAGAGCTGGAGAGGGAAGAACAGTGAGACTCCTCGACAGCGATTTATAGACTGCGGCGTTAGAGGAGGCTCCGCGAAGGCGCGCGCCTGGAAGACTCGGGGAAGGTAACGTCTCAACGTCGGCCGGGAGATAAACGCCACCGGCCGCGCGATGCTGCTGGCCTAGCACCAACAGGCGGGATAAAACGGATAATAAAAAGAGCAAATATGACACAGCTAGGGAGAGGAATAGAGGAGAGGACTCATTTGGTTGAAAAAAAAGCTTTCGCGAAACTCAACACCGAAACTTGTTGGCAAACAATGCCAAAATAAATAGAGGGGAGCCATGGTGTGAATGAAAACTTCTGGAGCTTGGTGCAAGGTTGGTGCAAAAATGCGTTTGTTGACTTATCAGCCCAAAACTCTCGAGTATCGCTCTCGCCTTGCAACAAAAAGTGGCAGTTTTTTGACTGATCAGACAATCATTCTGTCCTGACTGAGTAGAGGTGACCGGGGCAAAATGGGGCAACGCGGCAAAACGGGATTTTTGGGCAAAACTAAATTTTCCAATCATTTTTGGATCGGACAAGGTGGCAAAACTGGGCAGAAA
>JAPYZD010005622.1:0-11846 GCA_030522725.1 Ichneumoninae sp. B BG-2022a | reverse complement strand
ACCAAAACTTTTTTTTTATGAAAATGATTCGTTTATTTTTCTGAATACGTATGAATTTTTTCAGATTTTTAAGTAATCGTTGATTTTTTTTTTTTTTTTATGAAACAGACTTGCAATTTTTTCTTATTGTTGTCGAACTTATGCGAAGTCTGCGCGCAGCGAGACTTCCTCCTTAACTGGCGTATTATTGGAGCAAGGCTTCGACGCTTCGATTATAAGGGAAAAAAAAGAAGAAAAACGGAAAAAGCTTGCTCTCAACAGATGATGGGAGAGTGAATCTTTGAAAGTCCTTCAAGACTCTCCATCCGTACATTTTATGTCATCTCGCAATTTTCTTTTAATTTTTATTTTTTAAATTTTCTTCCCTCGCACTCCCTGATGGCAAATCCGACTCACACTAACGACGTTAACTCGAGAGCCGTGAAGAACAGCTACAGCCCTCCTATGAACAATAAAACGACTTAACCCTTAACATTTCTCTCCTTTTTTTTGCTCCCTTCACGAGAGCCTTGAACCTACACCGGTTCAAAGTTCTTTTCACCCTTCTCCTCGGCGCCGTGCGAGCTCCTCGAACTTTTACAACTCCGTCGATCTTTCCGAGGCGCTATCCGAGTGGTTCCATCTTCTCGTCCATAAACGAATTATTGCTCAGCGAGGGGTCCTCGAGTCGCTCTGCGTTCCTCGAATATTCGAGATTCTTCGTACCGACAGAGCCAAAGAGCAGAGTTCGCGGTCCCGCGAGAGCCCGGAACAGATTGCATTGCCGTTCATTATCAGTGACGCGAGCGAGAATTAAGGTAGTCCTTGCGTCATGTCTGATGCTGTCTAAGTTTCAGCGAGGAATAAAAGAGAATACAAACACCTGCCGATCGGATAAAAATGTGAAAAAAACCAAGCCTATGGAAAGTGCCAAAAAGATTTTTTTTGTGTATAACAATAATTCCAAAATGTTATCAATAAATTACTGAATTGGAAAATATGCAACAAATCACCCGGCAACCTATTTTTTTGTCATGACCATGATTCGTTACTTTTTTTAATACGTATGTTTTTTTTCCGAATTTTACGTATCGTTTGAAAATTGGGTTTTCGTTATGTTTATGTTTAAACTTTATTTAAAATTGCACTTTTCAAACATTACATAAAATTCTGAAATAATTCACACTTATTCAGAACAATTGACAAATAATTTTGGGTACTCAAAAAAATTAAGTTGCCGGGTAATTTGTTGCACAATTTTTACTTTTCAGTAATCTGTTAATAACATTTTAGAATTATGCAAAAACAATTATAATTATAATGATATTATAATGATAATTATAATTATGGAAAACAATTTTTTTCAGATTTTTATTCCATCGAGAAGTGTTTGTAATCTCTCTCATCGACGCGAGGATATCGAAATTGGGTTGGTTGCAGGTATTTTCGGCTGTCGCGTTTCCGAATTCTGTTCCGATTTACCTCAAGCTACACTTGCTTCGGTGACAGTATTTTTTTCCCCTACATCGTCGAGATCGGATTTTTCGCTCGGCGGAAGAGTCCGATGGGTTTCCGGGGGCAAGTTCGTTTAATTACTCGATCGCAATCAGCGGAGCTGCGCGCGTTGCCACCGAGCTCGATAGAAAGTTGAGAAAAGGTTGTACGTGTATCCTGTACACGTGTGCCTATGTCGATTCGGAGCTTCCCGATAATCGACTCTACCGTCTGTTCCGGCTCTCCGGTTGGCCGACACGTGGTGTGTCGGTGCGTGGACCGGACTCGTTTCCATTCGTTCTTTCGTCGGATCGGACCATCTGAGACGTCCCGACTAGGAACGCGTTCAATTGACGAACATCGACTCAAACTCTCGGCCGAAATTTGTGGCGATGCGTTGTGCAGTTTAAAAATCCGAAGAGTGAATAAAAAAAACAAAAAAAACAAATAGAGAATTTCAAGAGAACACAGGTCGGACGGCTGGGAAATATGATGATGCCTGCTCGTACCTACTCGGGAATAAACCGCATATCCGTTTCCTCTAAAACTTTCGCTCTGCCGCCGCAAGCTTTAATTAACGCGACACAAGTGCGCGCAGAGCCGAGCCCGATGGGATAATGAAAATTCATATATTGCAGGCAGTTGCCAACCGCTGGAATCTATCTATCTATATATCTATTATTATTATTATTATTATTATTATTATTATTATTATTATTATTATTATTATTATTATTATTATTATTATTATTATTATTATTATTATTATTATTATTATTATTATTATTTCTAAGTTCAACTATTATGAATAGTGCGGTTTTCCAGTACGACATCCCGATGAGGTTTGTGAAGTTTAACTGTCGGTTACAGTCGGGAAAGTGAAAAATTCGATAAACCGAAAATATTCGGGGAATGCTAAAAAAAATTCTACGAGAGAACTCTGAAGCATCGGACAATCGGCGGATTAAAGAGGAGACGCGAGAGAGCGATTCAAAGAAAGATCGGTCACATTCATTAACGCATCACGCTCTGAGCGATGCCGCAAACATCGGGGGAAGTTCCGCCGAGTGGGCGGACAGAAATCGCTGATCCGCTTCGCTGAGCCGAAGACGCAAACAGCGGCGGCAGAGTGATTCGGTTCGAGGGATAAAGCGCGCAAAGTGAATAGGCAAAGAAGATGGCAGAGGCGTTAGATGAGACAAGCGGGCGTCGAAAGTTCCGCGCCGTTAATCTGTATCACCGGCTTACCACCTGGGAAATCAGTCTTGAAACTCTCCGACGTTCGACGAATTCCTCGAGATACACGACGCTTACTTTTTCTGGATGGCATTATAAATGTACCTCGTTTCGCCGTTGTGTATCGGAAATTTTTGACGAAGGGACGAACGTCGCGTAGATTTTTGGAGAAAAAATATAACCGGAAACGATGTACGTCTTGGAGAAAATTGGGACGCACTTCGTCCTTTAATTTTTTTTCTCTAATTTTCCTCTCATTTTTTTTAATTAGAGAAAAAAGAAATTAGAGGACGAAGTGCGTTCTCGATTTCTCAAAGAGAATTTTTTAAAAAATTTTCATTGATTGAGGACTTTGGGTTAACGAAGCATTCTTGGTTTATTAGAATTCCATTTAAATATTATATTACATTATATGTACCAGCGGTTATGTTGGCTAGTGCGCTCGCACGAATCGCATGCTTCATAGCGTATTGAAATTCATGCAATACACGGAGAAAAAATATGTTAGGTTCAACAAATTCGCGTTGTTTGAAGAATTTGAACATACGTTATAAGCTGTTATTTGGTTGGCACAACTGAATCATTATTTTCTTGAACGGTTATTCGCTTCAGGCGACTCAAAATATTTCGATTCAAACAAAACCTTTCACACTGAGAAAAAGTAACATAGTAAAAGCAACAATACTGACTTTATACCGTAAAAAATAGTTCCCAGGAAGAACGATTACATTTTATAGTTATGACAGTGACAAAAAATCATGGTTGCAACAATAAATATACTTTAATCAATTGAATATATACTATCAAAAACTATCTATATAGACGTTTCCCCTGAGAACTATTGGTGTAGTAGAAAATTCTATTTTTTGTTTCTTAGTGAATTGTCCCAACTAAATAACGCATTTGAAATTATAGAATATGGATTGGAAGTTCGAAATCTTCCCTCAAAATCGTTCTCTCAACGGGGGGGGAGATGAAACACCGAAACCAACAAACAAACAAATCCAAAATTTCCCAAAATATATATAAGATTATATCCACTTAACAATCGCTAAAATTAGCGTTGAACGAAACGATAACGGCGAGTCAGCGCGTTGCCTGTCGTTGTATAATATCGTTCTCCAGCTTCTGTTTTTGTTTACGAATTTAATCGAGATATGAGAGTGCTCTCATTGCTCAGAGTATATGAAAAAAGCAAACATTTCCATTAAAAAAAAAAATGCTATATCGCATGACACAGGGCAGAGCGGGACAAAATGGAACAGTGGGGTAAAACTGCCCAGAAAATCGAAATGCATCACCGGGTCAAAACGGGACCTTTTAAAATCATTACAAAATTCGGTGTTTAAAAACGCAATTTTTCCCCACTGTCCCATTTTGTCCCGCCCACCCCTACCGAATTCCAAATCCCTCACAAATGCATACGAGAAATATTTCAGCTCTCCAATCGCCAAAAAGTTCGATATGTCGTACAAACGCTCGCTCGTTTCCTTTTACAAGAGTTTTTATTCAACGGGATCCTCGACTATAATCGACTAACGACGGAATGCGTCGGAGCAACACCGAATTCCTCGATTGCCCGTAAAATTGGTCGAGCATGCCGCAGAAAACTTTTTAATAGACCCCTCGATTACTTAATCCGGCTCGTAGGAGCGCCGATGCTCGATGAGTGCGCAATAAATAAAAATCGATATCGAGTCCCGAGACCGAGCGGGTTTTCGCGAACCGGAAGTCGGAGCGAACCGGAAGTTCGAGGTTTCCCCGCAGATATAAATAAACCTCCGTGAATGGCCCGACGCGTTGTCTAGGAAGTCGTGAAAATGACGATTTTGCTGGCATCCGAGCGGCTCGAATAATTGAATCCCTCAATTAAATCGCTTCCGAGAATGGCCGAGCGAACCGTATGGGTTTACCGTGCCGCGATGAAGCCCGCAATAACGAAGCCCGAATGGCCGTGTCAGCGCGACGATACAATGGCTAGGGGAAACACGTAAGGCCGTCCAAGTCGGATCCGGCGCGCGTGTTGGATTTGCGATTGGAACAGTCGGTTATTAATCGGGATTAACGCGCGGACCTCCGGCCGGGACTTAATATCGGATGAAACTGGACAAACCCCGTTGACGGACTGCTGAATAGATTCCCCGATCAGCGGCTCGCTATAACATTAATACCGGCGAGCAATAACTCGCGGGGAGCCTCGGTCAGTGGAGAAACTTTCTCGGTCGCGCCGGTCCAGCCTTGTCGTTATTAAAAACGGGCCGGAACGACGGATCGAGACCGGGGAGCATTTTTTTTTTTTCAGTGAATTTATCGACGCAATAACGGCGGTCAGTGAAAACAGTGGAAAACAATTCCCTTCTCCCTGAGTGACCAATAATTTTCGCTCGCTAAAATTCCGACCGATAATTAACGAAGCTTCGGAGGTTCGTTAATTATCGGCGAATCGGCCCCGGTCTCGTAATTGATCGGTATTCAAAATCACGTGTTCTCTCGCAATCTATTCGATGTATTACGGAACAGATTGTTTGCAGGTCGTTCGCGCATTGTGCAAAACAAAAATATGGGCCAGAGTACTTGAACTCTTTTTGCTCTGTTTCCGGTTGTTGGGAGTATCCGGTATGCGGAGAAAAAAAATAAATTGTTTTTTGCATTTCGCTTTTGCGAAATTTTGGCTCGATTTTCTTTTCTCTCTTACCTCGCGATAAAAAAAATAATGACATTTTTTTTCTTCCCGAACGATCAAACAAGTAATAATCAAATTGTTCTCTTTTACCGAACGATTGAAAAAAATAATAATCTAATTTTGTTTCCCTCTTCCCGAACCATTAAAAAATAATAATCTCATTTTATCCTTTTTCCGAAGGATTAAAAAATAATAATCTCATTTTATCCTTTTTCCGAAGGATTAAAAAAATGATACTCTCATGTTTGCAATTTTTCCAAATGATTAACAAATTATTTCACTTTTCTACTTCCCGAACGAAATTTTTTTTTATCTAAAAAAATCTCATTTCTTGCTCGCTTCCCGACCGATAAAAAATGAATAATCTACATTTTTTTGTCTGATTTCCCTTTTTGATTTCCGAAGCACTTCAGTAATTGCGAAATTAAGCTGCCCGGTGGCCAGAATGTGAAACCACGAATGGGGTGTTGCTCGTCCGAGCGACTGGCACGTACGCGGTGTGTGTTTCGTCGGTGTAATTACCTCCAGCGCACACATGTCCGATTTCCCTCGATTATCATGAATAGATAAACGTGACCGAATCGCGAATGCCGATGCGTGCAAACCGCACCGGATTTATCCGGCGGGCGATAGAATTCGAGCGAGAATTCAATTGAATATATTATTCCGCTGGCTTAAACGGGGAAGGATTTTGGTATTGGATTATAGCGAATCGTTAATTATTTCTTTCCAACTCGTTGACTTACCGGTGACACGCAGGTGTTTTCCGCCCAGGCAGGATGTTTCGGTGGTGAGAATTGGAAGGGGGGTCGAGAACGCGTCGAGCAGAACGTCCACCCGACCCAGATCGACTCCGCGACGTTCGCAAGCACCGCCCAACGCCTCACTGGAACGAGAGAATTGTTGAATAAAAATTGAGAATAAAATATAGTATTGAGAAAAAATGTACAGTTATTTCAAGTGCCTCATTACAACGAGAAGGGTAGAATAAAAATTTTAAATAAAGTATAGTATCAGGATTAAACTTAAAAAAAAAATCGTAGCTAGTTTTAAGGATGCTTCACACGTACACTCTCAGCCAAAAGTCAGATTCAGTGAAAATTTGAAGATTTCATAATTGTATAAAAATCTGAAAAAATCAACTGTATTAAAGGTGCCAACATTAATTTTGCATAATATTAATGTCAAAAAGTTATTGACAAATTGATTAAAATATTGTTCTACAAGTAATCGGTAAACCTTTCTTTCTCTTATCAAATGAATTCATTGAGTTTCTAGAAGTCTCATGATTTTTTCAGAATTTTTGTGTGTACTATAGAATTTTCGAAACAATTTTTTTTATTTTGCTATATAAGAAATTTCTGAAAAAATTCATATCGGTATTCTAAAAATCAAGGAATTCACTTAAAATAAAAAATAAAAGGTTTGATATTTTTTTAATCAATACATTTTTTAAAATAATTTGCTAACAGATTTTTGGCATTATTAATATGCCAAAGGTCTTACATCATTATATTAACTATTAGACCTTCTTAACGTCTGATTTTTTCACATTTTTGGCACATCACGAAGTACCGAAATTCTGATAAAATAAAACTTTTAGTTGCGAATGTATGTGCGATCCTTAAGTGCCTCACTGCAACGAGAAGATCAGAATAAAAGTTGAGAATAAAACATAGTATTTAAAAAAAATATATATATTTTTGAGTGGTTTCAAGTGGCCCGCTGGTCTCATTGTTTCAGTTGAGGAGCTCGGGAGAGTTCCGATTGGGCCTCGTCATCGTTCGTCGCGGCCTCGCGACGAGACCGCGAAACTTTCGTTCGACCACCCGTGGGCCGTCTATCGACAATACTATGTATATAGCTCCTATATGTAACGCGGAAAAAAAAGTTTATCGGTTTTATATACCAGGGCTTTGGTCGGCCTAACTTAGTTTTACGGTGACGGTGAAAATAGGATAGAATACCGGAAGGGATGGCTGCTGGATCGGAACGAGAGGAGGATGGGGGGGGGGGGTTTGGTCGAGATGGCTCCGCGTCCTGAAAACGTGGAGAAACACTCCATCGACAGTGGGCCAAGGGGTATGGAGAGGAAAAAAGTAATTGCGAAGGAAGAGCCCTGAGCATTCCCACTCGAAAACTTTTTTGTTCTCTATTCCTTGATCCGATCATATATATATGTATATATAGCCTCATTTATCTTATCCGTCTATCTGTACTATACTACTTCAGTTATACGAGACCTCCAGATTCGATTAAAGATTTATCCAGAAGTTCGATCGCCTCACTCCAATCGGATTCGCTCCGATCAGCTGGGAAAAAATCTTTTATTTTCTTAATTATTTTTTATCTCACGTAATAGCGTTTTTAGTTTCGCACGATGAGCGATTGTAAATCCGATAAAGATTTATCCAGAAGTTCACGTAGAAAAAAATTTGTTGGGACAACAAGAATTTTGTTACGGTAACTCATTTACCTGCTTAACATAGTGACATCAAAATATTTTGCTGTGTTAGTCAAATATTATTGCTGGCACAACAATAAATTATTAACGATCTACATTCTGTTAGAGAAACAACAATTTTTCTCTCCATTAACTTGCCTCACTCCAGTCGGATTCGCTCCGATCAGCTAGGAGAAAATCTTTTCTGTTTCTTAATTATTTTTTATCACATTTAATAGCGTTTTTGGTATCGCGCGCAGAGCGATTCTGAATCCGATAAAGATTTATCCAGAAATTCACGTAGAAAAAAATGTGTTGGGACAACAAGAATTTTGTTTTACTCATTTACTTGCTTAACTTATTTACCTGCTTAACATAGTGACATCAAAATATTTTGCTGTGTCAGCCAATATTTTGCTGGCACGACAATAAATTATTTATGATCTATATTTTGTTAGGTAAACAGAACGATTTTTCTCTGCATTCAATTGCCAATCGGATTCGCTCCGATCAGCTGGGAGAAAATCTTTTCTGTTTCTTAATTATTTTTTATCACATTTAATACCGTTTTTAGTATCGAATGCTGAGCGATACTAAATCCGGATCCCCTCGTACTCCCAAGAGAGGTTTAAATTTCGGTTTCGGGGAATTTTATCGTAGCTGCGGGCGCTCTTTTTAGGACGCTCACGATCGTTCTGCGGTCCAGCATCGGGAGCTTTCACGGCGGAATCTCGAGATACACGATGGACTCCACTCGCACGGATGGCCGAGGTGGCTGTCGCGAAATAAACGACAGCCAGGGCACTCAACCGTGCGGTGGACGACCGTCTCTCCTCGCCTCTCGCCACCCCAGAGGCTGTACAACCCCCGTTCGGATTTTCTACCGCTTCATTTTATTTATTCACTCTTTTTTTTCTTCTCCTCTCTTTATCTCGCCGTCGCGCTCCCCAAACGCACTTTCATGCATTCTTGATGGACGATTCCCCGGCGTATATTCGACGGCCGTGAATAAAGGGGCCGCTTTGTGCGACCCAAAGCGTTCGGCGCACAACTGAATCCCTGGGGCAAAACGGACAAGTTTTATCAATTTTGCGCCACATGTGAAAAAACGAACTCGGATCAAGCGTAAAAACGATTTTTTCAGAAAATTCAACGTTATCAAATTCCTATTAGATTTAAAGGGTTAGATCAATTTTCGTCAAATTTGATACATTGTATAGTGTTGGTCCATTCACGTATTTAATTAAGCTCGATACCTCCATTTATTCAAATTAGACCGTTTTTAGTAATTGAAAAAACAAATCAGAATCTTATAAAATCTGAGCCCTTGGATAGATTTTGACCAAATTCAATATCAAAGCGTATGAAAAATTTAGTACAGCACGTAATCAAAAAAGAAATTATTATCAATTATATTGAATTATTATTGTATACAGTAATTATTACATTACTATATTAAAACAGAAAATATTATCAATATAATCGACAATATTACTTGTACCGACACCGTTGGTATAACTTTTATGCTCTTATAATACTTGCAAATGAATCCATTAGGAAAAGTCGCGATGAGCTTTTAAACCTCATGCTGCAGTTTGTGTCACCTCGCGTACCCAGTTTCTGTCACTTCTGTCGTAGTTTTCATTACCATCATTTATCCTGTTTCCGTCACGCGTGGTGCAGTATGTCGGATCGGCGTGTACCAAGTTTCTACCTTTATGTCGGACTTTATCTCACCATGGTATAGATATTATTATTTTTCAATAATTCAATAATTTTACGGGTCAAACTATATGAAAACAATAACTTTAATTTATAATAACGGTGATGCAACAAGTGACCTAATTCGGCTATCGCACTTTCCATCATGACAAATTCACTACAGGACGTAATAAAAAAATATATATATTAGCAATATAATTGATAATATTGTACCGACACCGTTGGAATTACTTTCCTGTTTTTTTAATACCCGCAAATTAATGCATACGGAGAAGTCGCAATGTGTTTCGGCTAGAATGCCCTGGTAGCACCTGCGAGCCCGGACGTACCGAAACGCGAGCTGTGTCACACATTATTAAATTGTTGAATGAAAAAATGTTACAAAAATATTTGTATCGCAACAATAATCGAGAGTGAAATCAGCTCTTCAACATACCGTCAATATTTTTCTTCTACTATCAAACCTAAACTCAATTTATTATTAGTATGTGTAACCTTCGATGACCCTAACTAGGACAGTGACGGAAACTGGGCCGTTTCCCTTATCAGCGTACACATACGCCTGCAGCGAGATATCATGCTGAGCAGCTCGCTATCATCTCGGGGTATTCCATTACCGAAGCTGTTAAACTAAAGCACTAAACGTTAGCCGGCGACATTGTACATTAACGTGAAACGTGTGAACCACCCCTCGATCCCCCTCGCTCGGGTACGCTCGGATGATTGCAAGATTTCTGAGAGACGAAACGAGAAGGTTTTCCCGTATCGCGAATTCTCCGCCGTCGTTTCTCACCCATTATCCTCCCCCGTTCAGCTCGTCTGTCCCGTTTAGGTAATTCCTCCGCGCCTCGCGCGGCCGAACGTCCGAACGAGTGCTGAACTCAACGTGTAATTATAAACAAGGGGCTTTTCGCTGAGTCGAGGACCCGAGAGTCTCCTCGGCGTATCGCGCGTCCGGGCACTGTGGAATCTTCGTACGGCTAATCCGGGGGACGGTACAAATCCCCCGGAGCAAATTTCGTTGTCCTCCCTCAGACGCGAGCGAGGAAACTTGTTCCGCCGTCGAGGCTGCTCGGTGATGGAAGAGGAAAGGCCGCTGCGCAGTGCCACGAGGATTCGCCGAACTTGTGCGGGAGCATAGGAGGACCGTGGTGCGTGTGAATTCGGAACAGTAATTAAAGCAACCACGATTCAACCCTCCTCTCGGCCGGCCCCTTTAATGTAGTCTAGGCGCCGGATGTGTATGCTCGGTGGCAGTCCCGGTCGAGATAGCGTTTTACCCGCGCATTACATACCCGTAATGATTTTCGGCCTCGGGACGCACTCGCGGCACATCGAGTCGAAAGCACACTCACGTACGGCTTGTGTTTATTCATCCGGGACGAAATATGGGGAAGAGCGGGGCAAAAGGGACCAGCAGATTAAAACAGGACCGGAATCGGGCGGAATGCAATTTTCCAATCATTTTTTAATGGCCTGGTGGGACAGAGCGGGGTAGAAGATTCGGATGTATCAATGGGGAAAAATTGGGCATCCAAAAATTATTTGAAAATTGCGTTTTGCACCACTGTTCCATTTTGCCCCGCTGTCCCCGTACACGGTCCATAGGAGATCTGTGGCTAACGGCTTTTGCAATATATTGGGTAGAGAGTTACCGACTCGGAGTTTTACTTGATTACAAGAAAATCTACGCGCGCCGGCCTCCCGATGAATTGGATGGATACAGAAGCGAAGGGGGCAAAGTGGGGTACCACTAAAATAATGGAAACAATCAAAAGACTGGAGAATAATGGAGATTGCAGACTACAAAAATTGTCCGAGTAAAAATGCTTGAAATGTTCGTGAATTTTTTTCGTCTTACCAAACTCATTTCTAAGCGAGAATACGAGAGAAAGGAAAGTTGAAAGCTCGTGGTTGCCGTCCACGGTCTTTACACAGAAACCTTTTGCACTATGCGTTGCGAACGAACTGACCCGTGCGAGCTTTTTCCGACGCGAGCTGCAATAACGAGACGACCTCTCGTCATATTCAGTGAATACGGAAGGGAACGGGGCAAAATGGACTGCCATAAAAATTCATCGAGACATTGGAAAGTCGACTATAATGGCAACCGAAAAAATTGTCTAAAGAGTGCTTAAGGACGAAGTCTCGCTGCGCGCTGGCTTCGCATAAGTTCGACAACAATATGAAAAAATTGCAAGTACTTCTTGATGGTGTAAAAATCTGAAAAAATTCATGTATACTAAAGGTACTGAGAAGATTAATTTTGCATAATAATAATTGCAAAAT
>JAPYZD010005618.1:0-10009 GCA_030522725.1 Ichneumoninae sp. B BG-2022a | reverse complement strand
AGAAAACCTCTGGAGAAAACCTCTGGAGAAAACCTCTGGAGAAAACCTCTGGAGAAAACCTCTGGAGAAAACCTCTGGAGAAAACCTCTGGACAAAACCTCTGGACAAAACCTCTGGAGAAAACCTCTGGACAAAAACTCCGGACAAAACTTCTGGACAAAACTTCTGGACAAAACCTCTGGACAAAACCTCTGGACAAAACCTCTGGACAAAACCTCTGGACAAAACTTCTGGACAAAACTTCTGGACAAAACCTCTGGACAAAACCTCTGGATAAAACCTCTGAACAAAACCTCAGGACAAAACCTCTGGACAAAACCTCTGTACAAAACCTCTGGACAAAACATCTGGACAAAACACCTGGACAAAACATCTGGACAAAACATCTGGACAAAACCTCTGGACAAAACCTCTGGACAAAACCTCCGGACAAAACTTCTGGACAAAACTTCTGGACAAAACCTCTGGACAAAACATTTGGCGAAGCAGCGCCGCAACTAAGCCGACTTCAACAAAAACAATATCTGCTCTTTTTTCAGGCTTAAAAATAAGTAAAAAAAAATCGATCCGGTGGCTAACGATCACCTCCATGTCAGTATATATTTCTTCATTTTCAACTCGCACTATAAATTCATTTTTATTATAATATATTTATTCCTTAACACGAATCATTTTTTTAGTTTCTTACATTTTGTCAAAGAAAGTTACACAGAAAATCAAACAGCACTATAATATTTGCAAAAATATATATATTTTTTTTTTGGCCTTTCATCTCTCATCCCGTGTAATTGCTGCGCTCCCATTATTCCATCTAATAGCTTTACCGCCCCACCGCGGTAGCGCGCACGTTGTCTTCCCTATCCGAGCTGTCTCGGTATATCAGCAAAGTTGTGTGACTCGCCGCGCCGGCTCCACCGTCGAAGATCCGGGGAACGGCTGGAAAGGCGCTCGTAAGAAATCCCCCCCCCCCTTGCCGGTGCCCCAGGGAACACGTTACGATGCCTAGAGGATACAGTAAGTACAGATTGCGTTGATTCGCCAGACGCCGATAACATCGTCACGTGGCACGTTTCGGCCCATCATTCAGCGAAAAGCACTTTAGCAAGCAATTGCGAATTTCACGATCGTGCCTTTTGATCTAAGAGTGAAAAATTGACTCCTAGGCTATTCAACACGTTCCTCCCGAGTCCCGGCTCAGGGGGGCAGACATGAGATACGAGCGCACTCGACTTTTCGATCCATCGCGCAACGTGAAGGGCTTCGAAGACCTTCACGTTGGTTTTTCGCCTTCGCGACGGGACGAAAAAAATCGTCCGAATATCGTACGAATTTTTCCCGTGGAACACGACAGGCACCTCGGATATGGAAAAATATCAATGGGTAGCCGCGAAATCATACATGGTAATTTTTGCTACAAAATGTCCTCGAAGAATTCTAAAGAGAGTCGTGGAATGGCCTGTAAGTGTGGGGACTGATGGCGCCGAAGAGTATTGATCACAATAACTTCCCGCATTAAATTTAATATCCCGAACAACATACGCTATTTTTAAGAGAGTTTTTTCAATGCCGACTTAAGGTCACAGAGAAACGTCGGTTTAATGTACCATGGAAAAAAATTTATTACGATAACGGCGGTCGCTGCGTTTTCGAGTCGATTTATGCTGCCACCTGGCGGCGAAACGCACGAACTTCGTCGATCTCAAATGGGCTTTCTATGAAGCCGGCTCGCGTAACCTATAAATCTCACTTCGTCGTTTGTTGACTTCGGGAATATTAAAATTAATAACCCGACCGGCTGTTGCGAATAATTCTGTAAATAAACGCGATGGATCCGAATGAAGTGGAGTTCATGGGAGAAAAAGAACTGGTCAGTATCGTCCCGAATTTCAGTTTCGATCCGATCCACTTGATATCCGGTTCGGTCGGACCTTTCCGCGCTGGACTACCCGTCAAGGTGCCGATTTGGCTCGCGATCAATCTCAAACAACAACAAAAGTGTCGCATCATAAGCCAGGAATGGATGGACGTCGACAGCCTCAACGACAAGAAGGAAGAGGAAAAAGCCTCCAAGTAATTACACGATTTATTAAGCCAGTTTTATTTATTTTTTAAATCAAATTTTTATAAATTCGTTATCAATACGAAAATTGCACAATTTATTAAAACCATTTCTTCCTTTTTTTAATTCATTTTTAATACATTTTTTATCGATATGAAAATTGCACAATTTATTGAGCCCATTTTTTTAAATTATTTTTTTAAAAATTCGTAATCTACACGAAAATGTTTAAATGCAATGTCGTAAATTTTGCAAAATTGTATTTTTCGTTTTTACTGTTAGTCTTGCAATAAAAAAATAATAATAACACATTTTACTTGATAAATTTGATGTCCAGAGTCTTCACCAAAATGCCCAGCGATCACTATATCGACGAAGCGCACATGCTCCTGAGTGTAGCGTCCGACGATATATCGGGAATCGACAGCATTAGAACAGCAGTGAAGGTACATAAGAATTCACGTAAAAAAATAAAAATCCAAAAATTCGAAAATAAAATTTGATTAATTGAAAAAAAAAATAAAAAATTTAGGACATATGGGACATAAGGATGTCCAAACTGAGAACTTCAATAGACACTTTTCTGAAGGGTGATATACTTCACGCCAAGCTGGACCATCTGACCGCGATGGAAATAAACAGCGTTCGACCTTTGCTACCCCACGCGCTGGACCAGATGCTGAGAATTCAAATGGTGCTGCTTCCTCATTGGTCGATTCATTTTTGTGCATTTTACCGATTTGCCTTTATACATTTTTTTTTCTTCCAGGGTGAAGATAGCGGCCGGGAAACTCAGAGCAGCGAACATTCCCAGTGAGAAGCGTGATATTAGAATGTATTTTCTTAACTTGAAATGGTACTGATTAAACTGATTATTTTTTTAAGCCGAACTGCTACTGATTAAACTGATTATTTCTTTACTTGAACTCTTATCCATTAAGGAGGTTGGAGCGAGTGGTGTTCATTCCGCCTAAATTCGAGAAATGCGGGCAAGAATTGCAAACACTTCCCAATGTTATAAAAATCTGAAAAAAAATTGATTATTTCTTAATTGGAACTGGTACCGTTTATTTTAATAAGCACGAATGTATTGGCAAGAGCAAGTTGGTCTTTTCGGACCTCGATGTGCCTCGCCGCGCTGGACGGAAATGAAAATTCAACGCATTTATTTTTCAAGTGCGAATATTTATGATATTTTTCGTTCTATATTTTTTCTCACATTTTTCGTATCTCAAATAATTTTACAACTCGTTTTACATACCAGTCACTAGCATGTCAATCACATTTTCTCATTACGAATACTTACGATTAACAAAAAAAAAATCTATATATATAATATATAAACTATTATCATAAAAATTATTTACATTCGTACAAGCTATTCGAGTCTATTACTCTGCTAATTGCCACCGCTGAAAATTCTTTCGGTTTTTTTTTCTTCCTTTTATTATTTACAATGCTTCACGGATTTTTAAACTGAATTTATTGGGATCTGCGACGATTCTTAGCGAATCGTGCGAACAGCAGCATTTAATTCTCTCGTCGAACGCGATTAATTTTGCAAAAAAGACGGCAAACACTATCGATGAATAAAAATCGGTTGTTAAAAACCAACGAAATTCGTAAGCGACAATCAAGACTTTTCACAATTATTTTTTTTCTTTTCGAAAATATTTGATACTTTAGCAAATATTTTGGGACGAATACGAACGGTATTCGTTCACGTTTACGACTTTATTTCACAAAAAAAAAATGTATATATATAAAATAGGATTATACAGCGACGATCTTGCTGGGATCAACTTTGACCCTGATGAACATCGTGTCGTCCTTGACGAAATGTCGTTTCTTCACCATTTCGTGGGACACGAAACGAGGAAATCCAAAGCCGAGGGAGTCCGGTTCGCGCGACGGTCGCTGAAAGTTTTTCCACGTTGGATCGGGAATGAAACTCTCGACGATATTGCACGCTTTTTCCGCCTGAACCGTCTGATCGAACATCGTGAAGGAAACGCTGTGAGAAAACGGCCAGCGCAGCAGTGCGTCGTATTCGCCCGGTAGAATTTTAATGTATATTGAGAGATGGCTTCCCTCGCCGGTTCCGTTTCCGTTCAGGAAAATTGAAGCCTGCAATAAAATACCGGTCACATTAATTACATTCCGCGCGATCGAGGACCAGTTCATCAAGATCCAAATAAAATTACACAATTGTAGGATTGAAAAATGTAGGATTGAAAAATGTATGATTGAAAAATGTATGATTGAAAAATGTATGATTGAAAGATGTAGGATTGAAAAATGTAGGATTGAAATCTCAGCGCACCTGCAGCTTGTATCCGTATTGACTAGTGTAGAAGGGGGGGCTGACAAGTTCCATGCCCTCCTTCGATTTGGCCTCCGTCATTTTTGCCGTGTAATCGTTTATCTTCCAGATAAGCGTGCCCGTGTAGTTTAGCGAGAGTTTGCTCATAGCTGACTTGAGACTCGTTATCTGATGCTGCTGTTTCGTAACGACGCTGCACATCAGACTCAGATGTATCTTCGTCGAATCCTCCAGATGTTTGTCCAACGAAAATCTGTTACCCTGAATAAAAAATCAATTTTATTATTATATTGTAATTTCATGAAAAAGTGACTGCTTTGAAGTTTTTTTTCTGCATCGATGAAATCAATTCTGGTGCGACAGGGTCGACGATTATTAATTCCTGGATAAATCGTACCTTGAATCGGCAACCGGCGTCTTTGAAGGTACACGAGAGGAGGTGGGTGGTACAGTGATCCTTGAGATGAACTTCGAGGTCTTCCCTCGGGAGTACCGCGGTCTCGCAGCGGTGCGGACACGCGACCGGGAAACGACCGCACTTGGCGTGATGAGCGCCCAGCGTGTCGAAGACGAATTCCTTGTTGCAGTAACGACACGCCACAAGCCTCTTGGCGCACTCGCCCAGCTTGTGCTGTCCGAGGTGTCTCCTCTGTACCTTCATGCCGCACTTGTTCTCGCAATAGAGAGGCTCGTAACCGCACGTACCGGTGTGTTTCTGCACGACAAAAAATACCTTGTATTAGTTTATTTATAAATTCATTTACAAATTTGTTTATATTAATGTGTATATTTTTACCTCGAGAGTGTGACCGGTGAATTCTTTGGCACAAAAGTCGCAGCGAGCTCGTCGCTGGGCGCAAGTATATTTGAGATGGTCCTCCATGAGAACACGTGGAATCATAGCGCCGCACTTGTTACTGCAGGGCACCGCGTCGTGTTTGCACGTGTTCAAGTGAGCCTGGAAACACCGAAAGCAAAAAAAATTCATTAATTCATATACAACAGTTTTTTTACTTCTTTAATTCTTCTATATTTCTTTATATTTTATATATTTTTTTACATTATTATGTCTTATTTTGCTGTATTTTATTCTATTGTAGTTTATTTCATTTGTATTTTTTTGGCCGCGAGTGGAGTTTGTATCTGGGCACGGTGTTCTCAGGGGGCTGCGGCCTCAGAACACGAAATAAATACATTTATCTATCTATATTTTTTAAATATTCTTCGTAGTGTTTTATTTACCTTAAGTTTTCGGAGCTCATCGGACCACTTGCAGCCGTCTTTGTGATGGATGCAGTAGACGATCGAACCCATTATAGCTTTCTCTGCCTCCAAGTCACCGAAGTTCTGTAATCACATTAAACAAAAAAAAACATTATTCATAAAATGCCTCATTCAAACGACGTGCATTAAAAAAAAATTGTCTCCAAATTTTGTCAAAAATTTTGAAGCAATAAAAAGACTTAAAAGAAAATTATAGCAGTTTAACGTCGGAGTAACAATAATCATAATAATAATGCTGGCACCCGTTTAGAAGCCCTCGGTCCTACAAATCGATGTGCCACTCCGTGACCGGACGCGGGCGGAGAATAATTTAATAAAGCAGGTAGAGGCAGGCGGGCAGAGCGGAGCCACTTTGTTAAATTTGGGGAGACATTCGTCCCGCATATATAATAAAATAAATACGGTGAGCCTATCTAGGCGTGTTACGTCGAGCGTTAAACGATGGAAAAAGAAGGAGAAAAAAGTGAGCGTGTGGGCGATGTTAATTAAACATCTTCCTCCTTCGACTCTACAGTCGGCTACCAAAAACCGTAAGATGGTCGACGAATAAGAACATGCGGGCTCCGCGTCCTGCAATATTATATGATCGAATTTGGGAGATCCTGGATATTCTATGATTAATTATTTTTCGAGTTTTATGTATTTTCCTCCTTCGACTTAACGATTGGCTACCAAAAATCATAGGACGATCGACGGATAGGAACAAAGACGACAAAGCAAAACAAATGGAAGAACAAAAATAAGGAAACAAAAGAAAAGCTGTGACATGGTAGCCTTTTTTCCCCGGAAAAAATTCCCGGACTTTTTCCTGACTTTTCACTGACGAATTAAACATTTTCCCTGACCAAACTTCTAACGACTTCTATTTTTTTAAATTAACAATATACAAATGAAAATGCCTAATTATTGTATAAATGTTTAATTCTATTTTTTTTAAGCCTCCCTTTAATGTCCTTTTTATTTATTTATAGAAGATTCGGGATTTGGTCAAGGAATTTACTTTTTCCCTGACCAATTTTGGAATTCCTTGACTTTTCCCTGATTCCCTGACCACGATTTTTTTCCCTGACTTTTCCCGGTTTTCCCTGACCGCGGCCACCATGTGTGAAGTTTCGAGCTTATCGCGTTTTGCGCAGAGCTCTCCTGGACGGCGCTTCCGAAGTAGTCGGTAACTTTAGGTGGCGTGCATTATTCTCGTAGGGACGACGCGGGAGACGCGACTCTCGCAGCGAAGCCACGTGGGTGATCGATTCCAATTATACTCCACCTCGCGTGTATTTTTCTATTACTGTCCTAAAAATCACTCCTCCAGTTCCAAGAGAAAAAAAAATCCGCCTTTCACCCCTTCACTCATTTCCAAGAAAAGAATCTAAAGCCATCGAAACGGTAATTCGAAGAATTCCTTAAATACATTTTTTCCCTATCTTTCCAAATTCCAAAATAATTTTCTCAAAGGTTTCTTTAAAAGATAAATAAATAGAAACGTGTAGGCAAAAGCTTAGACATTTCTTTTTATTTATTTTTTAAAGCGACTCCCGAAATATAAAGAAGTAAAGATAACATCAATTTAAAGATTATTCACCTTATCGCCCAATAATCATTTTTTCTCCTATTTCTTTTTCAACCTCAATATTTTTTTGCCTACCCAATTATATTTATTTATTTATTTTTCAAAGAATTTCTCCCAATTAAAAAACTATTAAATACGCAATGAAAAAAACACTTCGTCGAAGTGAGAAAAAAAACATACACGTAATAACCGTTCCTCTGCCAAGAATGTAAAAAAAAAGAAAAAAAAAGTTACAAAGACGAGCTCGTTCGCGTCATTGTCTTTCGCCGCACGTAATACCGAAGGGCATCGCCAAGTACGTCGGGCGCAAGGCATTCTTTCCTCGAGAGCAAGTCTTCGTCCGATTCTTCCTCTTATTCTTCGTCGCGACAAAAAATAAAATAAATAAAAAATAGTGAGCGAGTCGCACGCGAGTCGCGCGCCAGCCAAGACTCGGGTCAGACGCGAGAGTGCGCGCGTGCGCATGCGCCGAGTGCGCGCGCGCAGCACCGTCGCACGTTCGACGGTAAAATTTCGTTTATTCCGTGTGCGTGTGAATTCGCCCGGAGTGGAAAACGGCATGCCCGTCCCGCGGACTGGCTCCTTGCCCGCTGAAACCCGCACGACCGGCAAGGTCGTGGAACCTGACCGTTGACCGAGGCGCACAACCTGCGCGCGCAGATAGCACCCAGACTCGTCCGACCCGCTTCACCTCTAGCGCGTTAATTCCCTACTGTTGTTTGCTTCTCAAGGAAATCCCGATAACATCAACACCTTCGCAGTTTCGGAGACTCCGTTGGTTTTTTTTAATATATCTAGATCGCTTCCCATGATCGTCAGAATTACATCTCGGAAACCTCTCACTGTATGCCATAAAAACGCGCCATTGAACAAAAATATTGTTTTTTAGTTTTGGTTTTATTATTTTTTTCGCTGGTTGAAATTATCGATGCAGTTGGTAAAACAGATTTGGATTCGATGGGCCGATAATGCCTCGATCTATCGAGTCGAAACATCATGTTTCAAATTGCATGCAGAGTTTAAAAAATAATTGTCGGAATAAGATGTTTATAGTCATAATTTTGTTTTCCTTAATTTCGATCGGTAAAACAGATTTCGTCCCGTTAGGTCAGCAATGCTACGATCAATCGACTTGAAAGATTACGTTTTTCAGTTTTGGTTAAATTTCCTGCAGAGTTTAAGGAGTAATGACAACAATAAAATTCATAGTGAACAAGTTTTGGGAAAGAATTACGAAACACTACAATGCGAAGCAGCGGCGACTTCAAAGATCTTTAAATGCGCGATCGAGGACTGCGCGTTGGTGTAGCGAATACGTGTGTGTGCGCACGCGCGCGCATGCGCGTGTATTTGTGTAAAGGAGTGACCGAAGCATACCTGTTCCCGGAGCACCGGGAACACGCCTGCTGAAACTTGCACGGTGAACGGCAAGGTCGTAGAACCTTACCGTTGACCGAGGCTCGTCCTGCGCGCACCTCTCGCCGATACCGAGAGTATTCCGGATTCCTGAGCTTCGTTTCTGACTCCTCGCTCCACCGTTTATTATTCTATTTCCATCGAACTATCTCAATTTCTCATTCTTCCTCGCTCCGCGCATGCGCAGTTGCGTTCTTTTGCCGCTCCATCGCGCGCACGGCTTGTACCGCACGGATGAACTCTGCACCCAATCTTGTACCGTTCAATAACATTTTTTTATAGAACCATTTCTATTAAAAAAAACATTAATTATTATTAATGAAAAAAATTAAGTATTTATGTATGTTCAATATTTTTTGTTGTTGTAAAACTCAAGTAAGAAACTGTAGAATAGTTTCGGTAAGAAATAGTCATTAATAATTATTAACTTAAAAAAAAATGTAAATATGAAAATCACAAATATTAAAAAATTCAATACATTTAGTCATTTTTTTAAATGGAACTCAAATAGGAAATTATAGAATCATTTCTACAAAAAAATCATAATTACTTATCATTATTAAAAAAAAGTATAAATATGTAAAAAAAAAAAAAAAAAAGAACATATATATGTGCAATAAACTTTTTTTCAAAAATCACAAATTACTAGATTTTTTTAATGTAGTCTTCAGTTCAACGAAAAGCCGTTGAAAATGAATTAAAAATCGCGTACGGCGAATTGAATTTCACTGAAGTCTTATCTCCGAGAATTTCGAACTCCACAGGGTTTCAGTATAATCGGCGGGAGCAAAAAGAGCGCGACGGGGAAAAATATTCTACGCTTATCTTTCGGATCTTTGTTTGATTCGAGGAATCCATAAGATCGTCTCGAACGTTATTCCCGTCACGGGATTTTATTATTATCTCATTAGTTTTGTTGTAATATTTTTTATTATTGTTTTCGCATTACCTTATGTTATTTTCACAGTTTTCATTTATGCTGGTTTTTTGGTTGGTGGCACGGTGTTCTTAAGGGGCTTAGGCCCTAGAACACGAAATAAACGCTTCTATCTATCTATCTATCTATCTATCTATCATCAGCGTGAAACACGCCCGGCTACACAGCGCGGAACGCGGCGTTGTGTATACAATACCGAAAAAAGAAAACACGTAAAATTCGTACGTTTGGGTGGTCCCGCGATCGTGACATCACAACGCTCACCTCGAAGAAGTAACCCTCGGGCAGTCGGTTACAAGCCGGGTTTACAATCCCGCTGTGACGTCAGCGCGGGATAACGGACACACCGACGGCATTACGGCCACGTTCCACTTATCTTTCTCTATCTGTACCCTTTTTCTTTTCTTTTTTTTTTCTCTT
>JAPYZD010005617.1:0-14519 GCA_030522725.1 Ichneumoninae sp. B BG-2022a | reverse complement strand
AGAAGCTCAATTACCGACGGTTGGAGCTTGCCTCAAAGGTATGGATATTCGCCGATAGATGTCGCTGAAGTGTTGAGGTTATATCGAAATTGCCGCAGCCAAGACTATTCTTGATATTGTTATTACAATCACATGAGAAATTTACCGCGTCTGGATCTTCTTTAACCAAGCTGTACTGTCAGAACCACACGTTCGGACAGTACATCTTGGTTGCGGCAATTCCGATATAACCTCAATACTTCAGCGACATCTATCAGCTAATATCCATACCTTTCAGAAAAATAAGATACCTGCATTGCCGATGCCTCGCTTCTCTAAACGTTGGTAATTCAGCTTCTTCTCCGGACACAAACGACAGAATCGTTTTTCGCTTCATCTGACTTCATGAGGATACTCTAGTTTTCATGTAGTATGCAGTCGGGACGGGTTCCTGGATGGAAACGTGAGTCCGTCGGTTTTCAATATTTCTCATGAAAATCATTGTATTATAAAACTTTTTGACTCTATTATCGTCTCAGGTAATTCTATACGAAAATTGTATTTGAGCGCGGATATTCTATCTGTTCTACATAAATGATTTCAGGCAGTAATGTGCAAAAGGCCTTTGTAAAAATTGCAAATCCGGCCGAGCGATTTGTCAACCGATTGTGTTGGTCAAAAATCGCGCACTCAAACTACTGCTAGAAAAAAATTATAATTTTTTTACAGTATACAATGGTTAGGCGTTCGTAGGTAGTCAGTGCCATGCGCGTATTCATCGGGATTTTTATATTAATCACAAAAATCATTATACCATTAAACTTTTTGACTAGATTATACAAACCTATCGGGGGATTCTATACGGAAATTGCATGGATTCCTTCGATATTTAGTTTAAAAATTTCGCACTTAAACTGCGCTACAGACTTTCGATATGATAAGGTTGGTCATAAAATAAGTTTCGCATTCGGTCAAGTGTCTGTCACCCCGAATTTCCCTATCAAAAAAACTTCTAAAAAATGTTTCTGACAAAAGCCCTTTTCGCCAAGAACATGGTAAGAAAAATTCTTCGCCGAGAAAATGGTAAAGATAACATTTTTTTCTTCAAATTTTTGTTTTCCGAAGAAAAAGAAAGTTTGTAAAAAAATGGTAAGGGTACTCGTTGATATATATTCACGTTCCACGCACTTCTATGTCGCATGTTGCGGCCTGCACGATTCGATCGCGGCAATATCGTTGCTGCGTTTTCACTTAGCGACATCTTTCGCGGTAAATCTGTACCTTTGCGACAAGCAGATATCTGCATTGCCGACCGCTCGTACTTTCGAGCTTCGTTAAATGACCCCATCATTTGGGTCACTATCATTTGAAATCCCTTTGGATTCAAGTCGGCTCCTTAGCGGGAGATTCAAAGATTGTTATACCATTCAGTCAGGACGGGTTACTAGGTAGTGAGTGTAGAATGTTTATCCGTCATTTTATGTATTATTGTCAATATACATCATACTATTTTACTTTTTGACTCTAGTATGCATTCGACTTCCAGGATGTCGGACGGAAATTGCATTCAACCACATATATCGTGTCTCTTGTGCGGAAACGATTTGGGAGTCGGAGTGTGTTAGAAACTTTGCGTTGGGCGAGGTTGGTCATAATAGAGGTTTCGCTTTCGGCCACCTATATGTTACCCTATCTGCTAAACAGTTATGTCCGTAACTGGGTGCGTTTGACCCTTGTCTCAAATTATGATTGATGTTTTGAAAATTGCGAATCGATGCTTCGTTTTCATGAATCATCGATCGGAAGATCGTACTTCCAGCATATTGGAGTATATTTAAAAAAAAAGTCGAGACGCTGCCACGTCTCTTCATACATTATATTACATAAATCGTTTATTTTGTTTAGATCTTTTCGTATAAATTGTTATTCTATACACTCTTAAAACATCGGCGGCTTATCGTTGAATAGGCTGAAAATGCATTGCAGTGTAAAATTTTTATATACAACAAAAAAAAACTTATCCTCGCAAACAGCGCGTGTACTTTAGCGGTACCAAGGCTCGTTATATAGTTTTTCACGATTCGTCGCATCGTCGTCGGTGCGTCAGGCAGCATAGTGTTCGATAGACAAATTTCATCCGCCTTGGGACGACGGATTACTGTGAAGGTGCGAAGTTGTAAACCGGATATCTCGGTGCAAAGTGTCCCCGAAGCCCGAGGATTTGATCCGATTCGCCAGGCTCCCGGAGGCTTCGGATCGACCAGCCCGATTCCTCGTACGATGGTGGAGCTGTGGTAATCAAAAGCCCATTAAATTATTGATCTGTCGCAGGGCGTGTGAATAATACCGCGGTTGGTAATAAAAACGATAAAGCTCGTCTCCTTTTCAAAGGGTACCGAAACTTTAGCGTTCGCTTTACAATTATTATTACGAACTGCGCCCGGATTGGGCCAGAGGTGCGCGAAGCTAATGTAGCTCGATACTAACGTAAATTAGGATAGATGTTAGAGTTCGGTTGAGGCTGAGCCGGAGGACCGTTGTTGTCGTCCTGTGGGAGTTCCGGTGCGGTCGGAGGTACCGAGGGATAACTACCGTCACCACTATAGGCAGGGTATCCGCTCGGATATCCACCGTACGTGGGATCGGCGGGTATGCCCGGGTATTCGGTAGTCGCCGGTCCCTTCATCGCCGGTGGCGAAATCGCTGACTGGTAGTTTGCTAACGGGACCGTTCCGATGAAGACCACAGTGTTGCTCTTTAAATTACGATGATACCTGTACGCGGAGGAATGTAATGCTGTGTCATTAGCAGAACCATGTTTGCTTAAGGGAATACCTCACTTGGTCGCCGTTTCTGAATGATGGGGGGGGCAGTGGTTGAGGCCTAGATATCTATTCGTATACAGGTCCAAAGCTCTTTCAACGCATAATATTATAACGTACGCGCGTTAGAATAACGCGCGTCACGTTTTGCGGAAATAAACGTAAGACCGATTATAAAAAAAGAACGAAACTTTCGCTAGTTTATTAATTCGAAACTGTAATCGTACCGTGCGTCGCACATCTGTTCGTATTCAAGTCCCGAATCAGACTGACTGTCAATTCTACGATCGAAGTGAAGTCCATCGTTTTTACGTCCGTCAAATGTTCTACCGTCCGAGTGATCCTTCAAGACCGCTTACCGAGGACAATCGCGTACGATATTCGTTACAATATCTTCGAAAATCCGTGGGCAGAGATCGACTTTTTTCTTTTTAATGCGTTCCTAGTAATACTGTTAGTGTTATTTTAGAACAAAAGTTCTAATAAAGTAGTGTGAAAATATATATATTTTTTTAATAAGAATGTAACTTTTCAAGCAGCTCATGTTAATTGACACGACTTTACACTCATGTATCTCGGAATCCATGTGGAGAAAAAATGATTAGATATGCTCTTTAAAAAAGCCTCATTCCTTGCTTTATAACATTTGTGATTTTTAACTCCCGATTGTCCGCTAGGGCAAAAAAGACGAGTGTTATGCGTTTCTCGGCGATCACGGGACCGTGCGTGTTTTCTTCGAGTACGGTGTTCTCCGAATCGACAAAGCATCTTTTGACAAAAGTTGGCAAGCAGTTTCTGTGAATCATGATCTGTGTTTTTCTCAGGCTTTGTTACGATTCGATGCAAATTCATAGTGATGAAGACTTTTTGGGAAAAAGCATGTTTGTCCATATCGAAATTTCAGCGAGACATGCCGCCATGTTTTGCCTTTTCACCGTGTTTCGCAACTAATGTCATACACTGAAAAAAAATTTGCTTGCGGGCTGCCAAAGAAAAAAATTCTTATATCGATTCTACTTCCCATTCTTATAATTCCATTTTAATGGAAGTGATGTGTTATCGTTTCAATCCCGTATGCAATTGGAAGAGTTGAAAGTAGAACCGAAATAATATTTTTTTCTTTGACATCCCGCAAGAGAAATTTACTTGTGTCGTTGATATTTTTTTTTTCAGTTTGCGGCTCGGTGCAAGATCTCCCGAACATTATGCGTTTTGTTACGAATCAGCTGTCAAGACTATATACCTACTGTGATTTTTTTGTTATTACTATTTAACCTTATGGGTGATTAGTGCGTGATAAATGTGACATTAATTTTTTTCTCATCGGAAATACTATTCTCTTTTTTTTTCTTCCTTTGACAGGTAGGATAAAAAAAATCGTTCCAAAAATAGAAAAGTCGTTGTGTGACGTATTCCCTGAAAATCGCGTTCTCTATCGACTCAGCTGTGAACCGAGGAATGGTTCGAAACTCACCAAGCGGCAACGCAGGCCTCGATCTTCAGATTGTACTCGAGATCGATGAGACCGCAGTTCGTCAGATTGGAGGGCGGCAACGGCGGTATCTCGAGCCTCTGCTCGTAATCCGCATTGCCTCCGGCCTCGACGGGCCCTTTGCTGACTTCCGCCACGACGATTTTGTCTCTCTTCGTGTCGGTGCGCGGAGTCGTTGCTCGAAATGTAACGATTTTTCGCAGCACGAGCTTAATCGTGTCGACGATCACGTTCGACTGATTGTCGACGGTTACTCTTATTGGCATCGCCTGACCCGGCACATATCCACGCACCGGCAGAGTAACGTTGACTTTCAATGGTTGCGAACCGCAGCACAGACAACAGAAAGTTTTCGTCATGTCTTGATTGACCGGCTCGACTGCTCTCGGCTCGCGGTTGAGATCAAAGTTCGACACCACCGTGAAGGCTGCTTTGACCTCCTGATCGAACTTCCAAGGCCGATCGAGGATCGCCTTTACAGTGTAGCGCACGTGTCCCCACTCGGCTTCGAAGCTGCTCGGCAAACTCGGCGGTAGCGTGCAAGCGAAAGGATAAACGTACTCGCCGGCCGGTAATTCGACTTCACCACCTGACAAACAAATAAATTTATAAAAATATGCATATATATTATTTCAACTATGGTGGATGATAAATTGTGTAGGGATGCTATATTTTTTCATTATTGTTAAACAGCAATGCGTAAGCTACATTCATTCTCCATTGAACAATCATAAAAAAGAAGAATAATTGCAATAATTTTTTTTTTTTTTTACACAAAACAAGAAAAACTTGTATTGTCGCGTACCGCATCGCGTGCGGCGGAAGACTTGCTCGGCGAAAGCGCGCATACGTATTTGTCACGCAATTTATTTTTACCCGATGCCGATCCAACGATATAATATTGTTGACTGAAATATTCCTCGTGGCCGGTTACGGTCTGCGATTCGTTCTCGTATCTTCCCTCGTTGTTGAGTTCTTGTCTGTCGGTTGCCCAGCACGTGTTCGCCTCGCCCTTCACCTTCACATTCAGTCCTGCAATAACGAACAAACATTGCTGATATCGTCATATGCGTTTGTTTTACCACGGGTAAACCGGAAACAAAAACTCCAGGGTTACACGGAAGTACGTTTTAGGGACAGTTTTGGGACGAAAAAAATGTAATACGGAGGTTGGAGCACTTCACGATGGTCAAACGAGTGCTACGTTTTTAAAGTCATTTATACAAGATTTACGCATCGATTGATTATAGCTACATAGCACGGAAATATTTCTGAAATGTTTCGAATTTTTTTCTTTTTACATTTTAAATATTTTTTTGTCCGCTCACAAATTTTACATTGAAATGTGTTAGAAATATTTCGCTAAAATTTTCTAAAAACATTTCACAAATTTTTCTAAATGTTGGAAAATATTTATTATTAGATATCTTTCTGATATATTCAAGAAGTTATCAAAATTTTAGTGCTGTAGATATTGTTCATTATTTTAAACACATGCACTGCACTTAATCTATAGGATTCCTGTAAACCCCTTCAAGAATATCAATAACACGTAGTGTTATGACATATTAAATAGTCGAACTGTATTAAAATATATCCACGAAGCATAGATTTTTTTATTTTTCGTTCCTTCTGAACATAGTTCAGTACACATCGGCTAATATTCGCAATTATTCAAATTACCTATTCGCAAATATTCAAATTATTTTTTCACCGTTTCAAAAATATTTCAGATGTATGAAAGATTAAGTATATTTGTGAAATATTTTGGAAATGTTTCGTTAGAATACTTTAAAACACGATTTCCATATATTTCAGAAATATTTCGGAATATTTGCAAGATTTAAAATATTTCTGAAATGTTTTCAAAATATTACATGCTATATGGGAAGTGGATGGTTATTTGTATTAAAATAGATGCCCTTAATCTGGAAAAACATTAACTGCAATGGATTAGCAAAAATACCCGTTTGTGCTAATCTTCGAAAAAGTACATATTTGTTCAATTTTTTCAAAGAATAATCCGGAATTTTTACTTCACTTTGATGCATTACAGCTCATTCTTTTCCTTGAAAGGATGGTCTACGAATTCACTATCTAGATATTGGACGGTATGAGTGCGTTCTTTAAAGCAGTTCTGATGTGTTCAGCTAAATCCAGAAACATGCAGCTAAAATAGGTGTTCTTATATTTCAGTCTGCTCTCAGTTCAAGGTTTAGTTTTGATACAAAACTGCCCTGATAAGCGTTCCTTTGTTATCAAAGCGGACGAAATGTGTCCCGATAAAAGAATCGGATCTACCGTTTCTACCGCTGGTAATTAAAAAACCCATTAGCAGTGGACAGTCATAAAAAAACGGATAGCTGATCAGATCTGCTTTCAAGAACGCATCCTACATTCCTTTTAAAAATTACAACTTTTTGTTTACCCATCGACAAAATTCCTTCATTAACAAACAGCTGCCATTTGTAAATGGAAAGTACTATCGAATATCTAGACGATGATGTCGTAGAGCATCGTTCAAGGAAGAGAATGAGCGGTAATACATTTAAAAAATCAAACGGAAATTGCGGATTACTCTTTGAAAAAACTGAACGAATATTTACTCATTTGCTTATGTATTTATTGTTAATATTTTTGCAAATTCATTGCAATTAACGTTTTTCTAGCTTAAGGACATCTGCGGCAATACAAATAACCATTCACTATAATCAATAGACGCGTAAAAGTTCGTATAAGCGACTAATAATGTAGCACTCATTTGACCAGTGTGAAGCGCTCGAACTTCTTTAAGATAGTCCTTGCGAGTAGTGTTCACTTCGCATAAGTTTCAGAGAAATGAGAGGGAATTGCAAACACTTCTGGATGGTATAAAAATCTGAAAATAATCAAGCATATGAAAGGTGCTCAAAACATTCATTTTGCATAATAATAATTCCAAAATGTTATTAACAAATTGATGAAAAATAAAATTATTCTGGCTGAGGGACTGCGGTTGATGGCCAATTGGCAATGTCTATGTGAACGCTGTAACTACAGAGACAGATATATCTGATATTGTATAAACTACATGATATTCTCAATAAATGCACTTTTACTACTACTAAAATTATTCAACAAAATTCCCGGAAAGCTAACTTAAATAAAAGAAAACGATTCGTTCATTTTGCTTCCTCATAGAGGAAGCTTTTTCTGAATATATATGCATTTTTTCAGATTTTTAAATTCACTTTTTGTTTTACGACTTTCTACACATTTTTCCCACCTAAGAGTGAATTTAAAAATCTGAAACGATTCATACGTATTCATAAAAGTGAAGGAATCATTATTATAAAAAAAAGTTCGATTTCCGGACGATTTACTGATTAATTTTATTTTCATCAAGTTGTTAATAAAATTTTGGAATTATTACGCAAAATGAATGTTATCAGCACCTTTAATATGCTTGATCTTTTTCCAATTTTTATACCATCGAGAAGTATTTGCAATTCCCTCTAATTTCTATAAAACTTATGCGAAGTGAACGCTATTCGCAACGACTATCTTAATCATTTCAATAAATCCTCCAGCTTGTCCGTCAGTCAATCACCGAACAGATCGCGGCCAGCTCGAACCACCCTCGGACAATCGAGGTTTAACTGTACAACACTGTAAACGCTGAAGGAAGAGCGGGAGCGCGCGGCTTAGACGAGCCTACGCTATCTCCCCGCGACCCTGTCTGGAAATAATCCGACGACTGGTCGTCGAACGAAAGAGAGACGAAACCAGCGGCACTTGACGTCAGAAGTCAAAATATATTCGCACCGCGCTTAGCTCGATGATGGCACGGATAGCGACGGATTTAAAAAAGATCTCCGGTACGCCTAACGTAAGCGTGTGTACGCCGATTCAGTCACACACGATTAACGTCTATCCGCGATGCGCGCGGTTGACCGGGGACAGACCGGGCCAGCACAACGCCGCGAATATTTTCAACGATAATGGGAGAATATTATATGCGGGCGTGGAGTAAAACGTGCACGCCGCACCGGAAGCTATAATTAAACATCGCGAGGGTGGACCGAGGCGATTCGCACATGTAGACGGCAAATTCCCAACGAAGTATATAGAGCATGTTCACAAAGTAACAAATAAGAAAAATCTGCGTCTATCGTTCACGATACGCGTTATCGCGATAACTTAAAGCAATCCCTAGCGAAACTCGTGCAAAGACGAATTCGGACTTGCATCGTAGTCGCATTCGCACTAGGGTTGTCTGGCCATGCATGGGCGAGCTGCGCGTCTTTGACGAGACTCCGGATACACTGGAATAAGATCGATCGCTCTGTGCAAATTTTAACCTTCAAGTACACGCCTCTGATTCGATGGACTCGAGCGATCTCCGTGCAGCTGTAAGTCAAATAAACATGGCTATACAACGATGGTCGCAAGGGTTACAGGAAAGACGTTAAAATTAAGTTTATACGCGAGTCTAGAAAACCCAAACTTTTTCACATTGTGCATTTGTCCACGGTAAAAAAAAATTGTAAATTTAATGTACTGGACTGGAAGGTGTTATGCAAAAGCTGGCACATTAAATTTACTGTACACAATTGTGACGAAAAATTAATATACTTATTCATTGAAATTTAACTAAATTATAAAAATGAAAGTATTTTTATAGCACAAGTAAAATAGATTAAAACCATAAAGTATTTCCAATGATTTTTATACGCCGCACATTAATTTTTCATCACAATTGTACCTCAAATTTAATATACCAATTTTTGCAAAAGAACTTCGACTCCGGTCATTAAATTTCATACGAATGTTTTTTACAGTCTCTATTCGAAGCCGACGGTTTCTTCAATAGCATTATGGAAAGCTTCAAAGATCGCGGATATATCGATGACACGCGATGCTGGAAGGACTCGACTGTTGCGCAAGGCGTATCCGGTGCGAAGCGAGTCGACACTCTAAACCGTACAAAAAATAAAAATCATAAAAACTAAAAATTAACAAAACAACTCACCGCGAATTTTCTTGGTCGAATTTAATCCAACGACGACGCGTCCCGTCACCGTCTGTCCCGGATAGTAAGTGCTCCATGGATTGTCAAACACGATTCGCAGATCTTTTAGACCCATTGTTTGTTTGCGTTAACTCGGCGAGTTTTAATTCGAGGACCCAACCTAACCAACGTGTGCTCCACCGCCGAGCAGTCACGGCCGTTAGGCGTCGAACTCGCTACGATTCTCGCTCGGTGCTCCTTCCTACTCTGCTCGGCCGTTTCCCCACTCACTCGACTGCGCCCTGTCGCTCGCTGTCAGCGCGACTGGCACTGTCCAGCCGATAGTTACGTATGTCGAGCGGATAGTCGTTCCTTTTTTTTCGGTAAAGCACAGAGAGATGCGGCCGTCTATATCGAGCCTCTCGCGTGCTCTGGCGTTGCGGTAACGAAACGGTGGCGACCCTACACACCGGGCGAATCCCAACACGGCATGCGCAGGCGCCTGTCTCTCGTCTCGTCGTTCTCGAAAATGACGTCACTGATAAAAATGATGACGAACAACGACGTCACGAATCAATGACGCGAGGTCATGCGCTTTCACATACCGGTCGATGCCTGATCACCAATTTATTCGCACCGAAAGTCGGACGATTATTGTTTACAATCGATCCAATCTTTGCGAACAAAAATAAAACCGTTTTTGATAAGTATTTGTTAAGTGTTAACTATTTAATGCAAATACTCTTTAATGTAAATACTCTTTAATGCAAATACTTTTCAATGCAAATACTTTTTAATTCAAAATACAAATACTTTTTAATACAAATACTTTTTAATACAAATACTTTTTAATACAAATACTTTTTAATACAAATACTTTTTAATACAAATACTTTTTAATGCAAATACGTTTTAACACAAATACTTTTCAATGCAAATACTTTTTAATGCAAATACGTTTTAACACAAATACTTTTCAATGCAAATACTTTTCAATGCAAATACTCTTTAATGCAAATACTTTTTAGTACAAATTCTTTTTAATGCAAATACGTTTCAATGCAAATACTTTTTAATACAAATTCTTTTAATACAAATACTTTTTAATACAAATACGTTTTAACGCAAATACTTTTTAATGCAAATACGTTTTAACGCAAATACTTTTTAATACAAATACTTTTTAATGCAAATACTTATTAATACAAGTACTTTTTAATGTAAACACTCGTTTCATGAAATGCAATGAACAATGATGAAAATAATGGACTCTCCTGGAATGAGTTAGACGATTACTCGCAGGTCTCTTCCCCCGCACCTGACTAACGTGGAAACCCCCGCGGAGAAAGATTTCCCGAACGTATTTTTCCGATCGACCGGTGTCGTGACCCACATCGGAGGCAGGAGTGGCCCCGCGTGCATATCCGCGACTGCGATTAGTACATGTGCAAGGGTCAATTACGTATACGTCGAATTGGAAGAAAAAAAGAACGAAGAAATGAAAAGAAACAAAAAATTACAGCATGCGCCGCTCTTATCGTCTCGAAAAATCTTGGAAAGTAAGCCCAGCCGTATGTATTTTTCCAGCGCCCGTTCGGGGTGGGTTGGAGGAAAGCCGCACGCGCGGCCATCCACTCGCCGATTCGAGACGGTGTGCAGTAACAACGAGAAGGGTTCGCGCGCAAGCTCCGTCGAGAGGGGGCTATTGATCCGGTTCATCGTCGGTGTCGCTGGACGTGGACACTCGGTGCACGGTTGCACGCCGTAAATATACCGCCCAAGCGTGCGCGCCCCGTCGAACGTTTCAGAAGCCCTCAGTCGGATACAGTGTCGTTTTACGGTAAATACGGCCAAAATGGTCGACGGTGTTTTAGAGGACGGCCCGCTCATACGGCCCGTCGATTCTGGTGAGTTAACAAAAGAAAAACCAAAAAACAATTGAACCGAAACAACGATAAAAACAAAGCATTCGTAAATCCGTCGGTTCGATCGCCGAGGCGTTCGGCCCAGCCAGCTGGTATCCTCCGTGCACTTACCTGCCGCCAGACGAAGCCCCCGTCGTCGGGGATCGATCCGATATTCTCGGCTCGGGACGATTCTCCGTATCTGACGTTCGCGAATTTATTCACCCCGAATGACGTGCGGAGGCCAAAGTCGCTTGCACGCCCGCGATTGCCGATGAATCATCCCGAGCCGCGGGGTCGTCGAAGCCAGAGCCATTGACGGATGGTCCTTCAACGACCCCGATCGCGATCGTCGAACATCTCCGTTCCTCGGCACCTGCCAACGTCTCGGGAGATCCCCATTGCCCTCGAGAACGTTGCGTGTCGATGACAAAAAAAAGTTGAAACATGAAAATGAAGGATTTTTGATTAATTTATTAATTTTTCATTTCAGTGTCTACGGCGACTCTCATCGTGCTATGCATCGGTGTAGTGACCGTTGTGTGCGCCGCCGCGATGACCTGGTGGCTATGCCGCCGGCGCCGGGAGCACGTAAAGCTGAGCATCGACAAGTCTCTCGCGTTTCGACCGCCTCACCGTAAGCCGACGGCGGTGAAGAGTCCCGGTAGCACGAGCCACTATCTGAAGAAGAGTCCGAGCCCGACCGGACCGGCCAAGAGTCCCCCGGGCACCGGTGGACAGACCCCGAGTCCAACAGGTTCCCAGCCGTCGCAGCACTCTAACAATCCGTCGTCGCAGCCGAGGAGCCCGACGGGCTCGGGCACGCCGGTTCAGACGCCGTCGGGCGAAGTAACGTTGACCTTGGAGAACGAGAAGGACAAAGCCGAATTGGAAACGAGCGAGAAGGCCGAGCGCGGCGGTGTACCGAACGACAGCAACAAGGACGGCCTCGGTCAGCTGGTCTTCAAGCTTCGATATCAGGCCGATCAGAACGCCCTGGCCGTGACGGTCGTTAAGTGCAAGGGACTGCCGGCTCGCGGACAGCAGAACGTCACGAGCGATCCTTACGTCAAGCTTCAGTTGTTCCCGGACAAGCAGCACAGGGTCAAGACGAGGGTACTGAGAAACACCAGGGATCCCGTTTACGACGAGGATTTTACGTTCTTTGGGATATCGCAGAGTCAGCTACAGGTGGGGATAATAACCATGGTTCTATCTGGACGAGAGATCTCCTCCGCAATTGTCGTTGCGTTATCTTATTCTTTTCCGTTTTATTTTTTTTTTGTTTTCCAGAAAATCAGTCTCCACTTCGTGGTGCTGAGCTTCGACAGGTACTCCCGCGACGACATGATCGGCGAAGTTGTTTGCGACCTATCATCGGTCAACGGCCTGGAGGAAGCTGACAACCAGCTGATATCCCTGTGCCGCGAGATTTGTCCCAGGAGCTTGAAGGTATAATCCCGAATAAATATGCAGACATCATTTTTATCATACATTTTTTTATTTTATTTATTTTGTGGAACTCATGCATGAAAAGCGCTACTTTTTGGGCCTTTGCTAGGAGTGGTGTAAGTGGCGCTTTACAGCCAAGTGCGCTGTACCCCGCGCATACGCACATCGGGCCGATTTTACTTTACGCATCCTTCTCGTACACTGCTGTTCATGAATGCCTGGTCAGTTTTCCTATAGCGGTCCTATTCTGACGTCCAGGCATTCATGGACTGCACACTTTTAATCCATTTCATTACACACACTTCTCGTACTTTACGCACACTTCTCTTACGTTACGCGCGCATCTCGCACTTTACGCACACTTCCATCTCGTACTTTACGCACGCATCTCGTACTTTACGCACGCATCTCGTACTTTACGCACGCATCTCGTACTTTACGCACGCATCTCGTACTTTACGCACCTCGTACTTTACGCACGCTGGGTGTACAACGCCACAATCAGCAGGCATTCGTTACATAATAGTACTTAGCCATACAAGTGCGGCAAAGCGAATTTTATACACATGCTGTGAAGTGAGTCACCCGAACTGCACGGGTACCACAGGAGTGCTTCACCTCACAGTCCGCTTTGCCGCACTTCTATCGCAAAGTACTATCGCGTTTCCCCCCCGTTATAGGCATTGTGCATGTAGAGGGTCGGCGCCGGTCAGTCGCCAGTTCCGCTTGCGGCCGCAGCCGACTTCCCCATTGTATCGCATGCACCTTGGCATTTCTATCGAGGACATAGGGAAACTGCAGAAAACCTATGCCGATAACCAATCTCCGTCGATCTCAGATTCCCTTTCACGGCGCCGGAGCTACGTCGTGATTCGCCGAGAATGTAAACATGGACTAAAGTTACCCTACCGAACTCGGCCACCGACCAAACCTCTGAAAAAACCACAGTGTCCAGATAGACAAGCGCCACGAAAAGTAGCAGTTGACGCTATCCCAGATAGAAAAGTGATGGCACAGGATCCACTCGGTACTAGCACGGGAACGCACGCCGTGCCGGCATAATGCGGACATACATGTGTGTTTTGATACCAGAAATCTGCTTGCACGGTTACAGCTCACCGTGGAGTTTTACAGCGAGCTGGAACTGTGCAAGCAGACTTCCGGTATCAAAACGCCGTGCCGTCGCAATATCGTCACATGCGGACATACATGTCTGCATTGTGCCATCACGGCGTGCCGAATGTTACGGCACGCTTTTTTTACTGGGATAATTGCGACAAGTGCTGCACTTGATGCAAATATTGCGCCAACTGCTACGTTTCGTGGCGCTTGTCTATCAGGGTGGTTTATTGTCAAAACGTAACCGACCAAACCACGGTGAAAACCACGGGCCCCGCGGACCCGGAAGTTCCGTAGGAATCCTATGATGTGGTGGGTTTTAAACTAACCACTATCCGAACAAACTCCAGCGAGCTGGCAACACGGTGGTATTGTCGTCAAAACTTTATGACGAATCATTTTGTTGCCTCCCAAGACCTGTCGGGCTTGAAATACGCGATCGGAAATTATAAGAGCTGAAAGCTATTTAAAAATGGCTTTAAGTCTTTTAACATTTCGCATCGGAAATTTCAAGGTGTGGGAAATAGCCCAAATCCAACGACGCTTTCCACGGCCCCTTCAATGAAAAATTCAACAGTGGTTTCAACGTGAAGCCAACTTTGACCTCACCCATTTGAAACCGTCGTTTGAGTTCATCCTAATAGTGGTTGTACGATGATTTCGACATTTAATGTATAAGAAATCTGGCACGAAACCGTCATTCTATGCTTGACCCGAGGGTCTCTCGCCCATTAAGAGCATACGCAACAAACTTCCTCTCT